>RCUC01168809.1:0-103096 GCA_003697995.1 Taxidea taxus jeffersonii
CTTTATCTTCTTATATTTCCTTGTTTTATAATAATAATGTCATTTTATTTGTGTCTCTAAGTTGTCCTTCCATTTCCATAAACTATTCTTGGGTGTAAACTGCTTGCTTATGGGGCCATTCCTTGCAATGAGACATCTTTTCATCTGTAGTTAAAATGCAAACATTTACCTAAATTTAATGCAGAGAACATGAAAAGTTATGATTCTTCCACTTTTATATATTTTTTTAAATTTTTTAAGATTTTATTTATTTATTAGTTAGAGAGAGAGAGAGAGCACAGGCAGGCAGAGAGGCAGGCAGAGGCAGAGGGAGAAGCAGGCTCCCTGCCAAGCAAGGAGCCCAATGTGGGACTTGATCCCAGGACGCTGGGATCATGACCTGAGCCGAAGGCAGCCGCTTAACCAACTGAGCCACCCAGGGGTCCCATTATTCCACTTTTATATTAAGCAACGTAAAAAACCCTCCATAGATTAGAGTTAAACTAAAGCTTTTCAAAACAAATGAGAATGTTTCTACAAATATGCGGACATTATTTATATCATTCAAACATTTATTTCCATTTATTTGTTTGTTTGTTTATTTATAGATTCAAGTATTTTTAGCACCTAACATATTTCTTTCACCCTAAATTGAAAAGCCACTAATTGCCTGTCTTTATAAGCCTATTTCCTGAATATTAAAATACATTTCTACTGATTTTTGATATTTCTTGATTAAATTCACAAATGGCTGTTGTCTTATACATCATTCACAAGCCACATTTTCTGCACAGAAGATAATTTCCAGGGGCATCTGGGTGGCTCAGTTGGTTAAGCGACTGCCTTCTGCTCAGGTTATGATCCTAGAGCCCTGAGTTTGAGTCCCACACCAAGCTCCCAGCTTCATGGGGAGTCTGCTTCTCCCTCTGACCTGCTCTCTCACTCTGTGTGTGTGTGTCTCTCTCTCTTTCAAATAAATAAATAAAATATTGGAAAAAAAGAATATAATTTCCAAATCAGAGATCATTAAAGAAATACATAGAAAAAAATGGCATGAGAAGTAATTGCTTACCTATTTACTGAGAAACCAAGTGGAGAAGTAGAGGAGGATAAAATATATATCCCATATATAGTACATTTCATGGAAGCAATTGATAGTTTCCTCCTTGGCTACTGAACAAGCAAACAACTTGATAAAACTAGATGAGAAACTTTCATGTTGTTGTAATAGTACCAGTATTATCAAGTTTATGCTATGTAACATAAGCAATAGTCCTGAGTCTTATGATAAACTGTAGAAAGGAAAGCGGGAGTGGATTTAAAAATTCTAGAATAATTTTTGGAATAGCTGAGTTATCATAGCTACAAATAAGAAAATGTAGGAAAAATATATATCAACTTAGTTATAGATAGAGATATTCTTTAACAGTATAGAACAGCACCAAAGCATAGTTTCAATAATGTAACCACAGTTTTAATAACCAAGAACCAAAAACATACTAATAAGATATTAATTTACATTCATTCACTTATCAAATCACTAACTACTCTTTGAGGTAGGTGTAACCTCATAGAGCACACAGAGTTACAAATTGGCAAAGATTGATTTCAAAACCTTTTGTCTGATTCCCAGCCCATGTTCGTTTATTTTAAATTATAATTTATTTTATCATACTTTACAAATCCTATTTTCTGATTCAGATTATACCTAAAGATTTCCTTTTAAAAAAAATTATTTATTTATTTGACAGACAGAAATCACAAGTAGGCAGAGACTCTTCCCCGACTGGGAAGACTGACCCAGGACTCGATCTCACAACCCATGAGATCATGACCCGTGAGATCATGACCTGAGCAGAAACTAAGAGTCTGACACTCAACAGACTGAGATATCCAGACACTCCATTAAATTTCTATTTAAATATATTACTTCTTTTTAATTTTTCTTTGCAAATAATCTACAAAATCCTGAAAATACTTCTGTATTCTGTATGTACAAAACATATTAAATATATAATAAATTACACAGATGGCTAGATAGACAGATACAGAAAACTAACAATTAAGATAGTGCAAAAAATAAAAATACAAGCATATCTCAGAGATATCGTGAGATCTTTTCCAGACCTCCACAAGGAAGCAAATACTGCAATAAAGTAAGGCGAATGATTTTTTGTTGCTGGTTTCCCAATTCATGTTTATCCTATACAGTAGTCCATTAAGTGTGCAATAACATTGTGTTTAAAAAATACATACCTTTACTAAAACATACTATAAAAAATACTAGCCATCCTCTGAGCTTTCACCTCTGGGCTGATCACAGATCTTTATAACAAATATAACAATAATACATTACATCCAGGGATTATAAGTGCTAAGAGAAAATAGCTATTTCAGATATCAAGATGTATACTGATTGATTGGTATGGACTAAATCATTCTTCCCTAACTATGTATGAGGGCAGCTTCCTCAAAGTTTGTTGTTGTTGTTGTTGTTGTTGTTGTTTTTCCTGATAGCTTGCAAGGAATGTTTTTGCTTGTCTGGAATGCACCAGAAGATATTGCCATGGATGATAAGTAAGTCACAGTAACAATGCTCACTGTAGTACAATTTAGGATCTTATTCTGTCACTCAACAATATTTACCGAGTACCTAGTATGCTCCTTGCAGTTTTCTAGGCTTTAGAAATCATTAAATATTTTAGTCTCATTTTCCAGAAGGCAGAAACTGAAGAAATGTCAAGTCTTTAAAGAAAGTAATCTCAGAGTGCTGTGAAATGTGTAAGAGTGATGATACACAGACCTGTAACCCTGGGGCAGATGATACATTATATGTTAATAAAAAATAAATTTAAAAAAATAATGTAATATCAAAAAACAGAAACAAAGACCTCTAGAGAAGTAAAAGGACCTGTGTGAAGATGCTTCCCATTGTATGAAGCATCTGAAAACAATCCCAACAACTGTTTCTCAGTACTTTCCTCTTGGATTACAGAGGAAGATCTCTCCTATCTTTTGCATCTTATATTTCCTCCCCTCATTTTATCACCACCACTTCACTTCATTATACTACCCCATATAATTCCACATTTGCAGGCAACCAACAATTTTGGAAATGTGGCAATAGGGAAGATCTGGGGAATTGCATGAAAGGAATATAACAGGGAGAAAGAGCATCACTATCAAGTAGTATGCAAGTGAAGTTTGTTGGAGGCCGCAGAATAGGTTGCCCTGGTACTTGGATCAAGTCCCAGGGAACTTAGATATGATGAGGCAAAGAAGATATGAAATAAGACCTCAAAGGAAGACACATCTCTACTCACATGGAATTGATAGTCTCAAGGGTAGACAACATTTAGTAAATATGATAATACATTCTATAATATGCTACAAAGTGTTTACTGGCAGAATAAAACAAATTCATATCTGGCCATCATTTGGGTTCAGTCTTCTAATTTTTCAAATAGCAAGCCATTTAATGATTTTTAGCTTTTGGAAAGTTGTTTGCATTGTAAAGTTTATATACAACCTTTGCTGTCAGTAAATTTCATTGTTAGTCTTATCTTCCCAGTGTGCCTTTTCAAGTTTGGATAGAAGTCTTTTTGCCCCAGGCTTGTTAGGCTAAATACATAGGTCTCTCTGAATTTGCACTCTACCTTTTCTGACACTTCACATCTAATAATTTTATGCAATTTGACCCCTAATGTTCACTGTCATCTGTCTTTTTAAATCTTTTTGATGAAAATAAATTGAGTGAAATCTCTTGTTATGTGACAGGAGAACAAATTTGTTTTCATTGGCAATAATTATAAGTGAAAACCTATTATTTTTTATGTACTTATGTAATAAAAAAGTTGCATGACTTGTAGTCTAGAATGTACTGGGATTGTGTTTGTGCACTGTTGATAATCACCTTGCATTTATAAAGTTTAAAACATACCCCACAGCTAACTAAAATGTTTCAAAAGGATGCAAGATGATATCAAGATGCTTCTAATGGTTTCCCAAATGAAACCTAGAATGATATCCATGATGGGCTATTTTTGTACCAAATTAGCTATACAGATAACACAATATATTTCAGGGGAGTTATGGGTAATTTTTTTTCATTGCATTGTTAACCCTGACTGAAAACATCTATTTATAGCCATCAAGAGAATGCAAAACATTGTGAAAAATATTAATTTCTCAAATTTTTGTGAGTAATAAAAATGTATTTTCAGTAAGTGGAGAAAAAAGTTTGATTCTTTTAATCTTAACTATGTCTATACTAGCATGAACATTGAACATTAGATCATGACTAGTCTAATATTGATAAAGGGATGTTGCAAAGACACTTCACGTGGTTTGAACTATTCTTCATTTCCTTTACCTTGAACATTTTATTTGTGATAGACAAAATGTATGATTTATGTGTTCCTATGAAAGTGGTCATTGTTAATAGATGCATTCCTCAAAATTAGGCAACATTCTGAGTGATTTTTTTTTAAACTTTCAAAGCTCAAAATGACTTAAAATTAAAAATAAAATGCCACTATATGATAGAGACATGTCATTTATACATTTGTTCAAATTCATATAATGTACAAAAGAAAGAGTGAATTCTAAGGTAAACTATAGATTTTTGGTGATTATGATGTAATAAGTAGATTAATCAGTCACAGAAAATGTATACTCCAGTAGGGGATGGTGACAATAGGAAAGCTATACATGTTTGGGTCAGGGGATAAATGAGAAATCCTTGTTTATTCCACTCAATTTTGCTATGATTTTAAAACTGCCCTAAAAATTTAATGTCTTAAGAAATAAATAAGTAAAACACAGTCTTTCAATCCCATCTCTGTATGGAAGCTGATGTCTTCTCCAGGGAACAAAGAAGAATGTTACCCATAATCAGAAGGAAAAATACAAGTGAAACCAAAGAAATTCAGAAAAAAATGATTAACAAAAATATACATATAGCTTAAAGTAAAGAGGAAGATTTCTTCTCAAACTATTTTAATTGCTTACAATTCCCAAAACACCTGGGTTACTACTGCTTTCTTTATAAGTTTAGAATCATCCTTCAAAACTCTACTTTATTTCCTATGCTTCTTTATATTTGTAAACCTTACTTGCTTCTTCTCCTGCACCTTGCCATGATTTCATAAGTATTTTATTAATGACAGTTCTAACATGCATAAACGTACAGGTAGAAAGTGACAAATATTGGATTAAAAACCAAGTCTTGACTCCAAATCCAGTTCCATTACAGGCAAATCACAAACATCTTTTGAACATTTCTTGAATTTCTACTTCTAATCTTCAGTTCCATTGTATTCAGATAAAATTCTGAATAAACCATTCTGAATCTATACACAATGGTATATCTACCATTGAATCTACATACAATTATATCTCTAAAAATCTCAAGCAAAAATAACCCACTCTAGCTACCTGCATCTCTTATATTTTAAATATCTCTCTCAATAAGTCTAATTACATCTGTAATGAGATTGTACCATATTTAGACTCTAGTCTTTAATCTCTCTAGATTTATACTTCCTAACACTCTTATTTCTTGACAGCATTAGACTCCTTGATCCATCAATTTCCAACAGAACTGAGTCTCCTGTCCTGCTGGTCTTCTGTCCTGTCCAATATAACCACAACTCTAGCACAACTAGACTATCTGTATTCTTTGCTTTAATACCCAGGAATCTGACTGCTGCTAGAGAAAATCTCAACTCATGCAGACTTGGCCCAATGTGTATACATGTTCTCCTGTTACCTAAGTCCTCAGCACTCAGGACATTCTATTATATTTCCTATTCTTTATTTTAAATCAATTTCATTTTAATCCAAACATGTCTACTCAATCTAAGCCAATGGTCTTGCCTTCTACTTCACAAAGAAAATAGAAAATATCTGAAAATAATCTCTCAACTTACTCTCTCCTTACACAGAAATAGAAAAGCATGTGTGCTCATCTTTTTCCTCCTCTTCTATTTGGGGAAATATCTAGTCCCCCTACTACTGAAAATAAATAATTTTACCAGGGCTCTGAATCCTCTCTTCCAGAAATTGTCAAACCCATTTATTTTGTCTTCCATGCTTCACTACTTATCTCTTCATTTAAACATGTTTAAGACTATCTTTTTATGCAAGATAAAAATAAATACAAACAGGGGCACCTGGGTGGCTCAGTTGGTTAATCATCTGCCTTTGGCTCAGGTCATGATCCCAAGGTCCTCTGATTAAACCTCACACTGGGCTCCCTGCTCAGTGGAGAGTCTGCTGCTCCCTCTGCCTGCTGCTATCCCTACTTATGTGCTCGCTCTCTCGCTCTTTCTCTCTTTGTCAAATAAATAAATAAAATCTTCAAAAATACATACATACATACATACATACATACAACCAAACCTTTAACTCCCCTTCTGTTTCTCATTCTACTTAACATGACCCCTGGCCTATTTTAACACTCAGAGAAGGTCGTCTACCACCAATCATTGTCAGTTTGTCATCTCCTTTTTATTCTTCAGCCAAAGTCAATATGACTGCTACCAATATCATTCTATTGAAAGAGCTCTTATACAGGACGTCCATGATTTCTGTGTAGTTAAATCCAAATTCTGTTTCATCTTACATTGTTTAACCTCTAGGAACATTTGACTCTCTTGCACCACCCTGTATTTTTCTGTAATATTCTCTTCCTTCAGTTCTGTGATACAAAGTCTTTTTTTTTTTTTTTTTCCCCTACCGCTAGGTCTGCTCTTCAGCCTTTCTGTGAGTGTCTTTTTATTCTAGCTGTTATTTAAATAAGGGTATTTTTCATAATCTATTTTTGGCTTATCTCATCTTACATAATTTCCTTGGTAGACTCAACAATTGCTATGTCTTAAGTATCATGGTTAAACTAATGATATGTATTTCTAACATAGTTGTCTCTCTTTAGATTTAAACTTCATATCCAAGTGCCTATTGATTTCTTCCCCTCAAATGACTAAAATTATACATATACAAATAAATATATTTCTCCTCACTGCTCCATCATGTTTCAAATACTTCCCATTTTACTTTTCTCTATGGACAGTTTCAACATTCTCCCATCTCTGTTTCAAATACAGACATTGCATTTGATCCCATCCTCTTCTTCCCCATATCCCATTTTAGTACATGTACTGCTGAAGTGAGCATTTGTTTCCCACATCTTAACAAATTACCTTATTTCATTTCATTGCACATCTTAGATAGGTATGCTGCTTTTCTGTAGCTTTTGCTTAAAAATGCTGTTTATGTCTACTCATGTAAAGTGCTTAACACTAAAGTTATCTTCAAATAAGATCAGGAAATGACATCACCAAAATAGTAACATTGTTGGTTCCTGACTTTACTTCCCCCTACAAGAAGAACAACCAACATCTATTCAAGGACAAGACACTATTGAGAGAATCATAGAACATGGAGGTGAAGCTGAAGCACCATTCTCACCCCCATCAAGCACCTCAGAAACCAAGACAGATAGCATTAGGAGGGAAGAGAAGTGGCTACATGTTGATTGCATTGCCCTTCCCCCAGGCCAATGCAGCTCCACACAGAAAGATCTCCCCTGAACCTCTGACTTCTCTAATTGGGAAAGATAAGCCAAGAGGGACAACCAAACTCCCTCAGCATTGTGGGTCATTTTAAGGAAGCCCATACTCTAATCTTGCACCATAAGGATTGCAGGGAAATCTTCAAAATAAACCCAAGCATATATCGTCAATTAATATTTGACAAGGGATCCAAGAATACTCAATAGAGGAAAGACAGGCCCTTTAATAAATGATGCTGCAATAATTGAATACATGCTTATACAAGAATGAAACTGATCCTATATCTGAAACCATTTACAAAAATTAAATAAATGAATTAAAGACTTAAATGTAACACTTGAATCCATGAAATGCATAGAAAACATAGAAATAAAGCTTCTTGACATGGGTCTTGGTAATTTTTTTTTGATATGACATCTAAAGCACAAGCAACAAAATTATATTTAAAAATTGTTTTTTATTTGTAGTGAATATAAATAAAATAGCAAAGAAATAGCTACAGAAACAATAGCAAAATAAACCATCAGTAAAGTAAAAGGACAATCTATAAAATGGGCAAAAGTTACAAAGCACATATCTGATAAGGAATTGATATCCAAAACATATAGAGAACTCATACAAGTCAATAGCAAATAATAATAATAATGAGAAAAAGAAGAAGAAAAAGAAGAAGAAGAAGAACAGGAAGAAGAAGAAGAAGGATGAGGAGGAGGAGGGGGAGCAAAAAGGGTGCAAAGAACCTGAATAGACATTTCTTCAAAGAAGATACACTAAAAACCAATAGGTACTTAAAAAGATGTTCACCATTACTAGTTATTAGGGAAATGCAAGTTAAAATCTCAATGAGATATCATCTTATGCCTATTAGAATGGACATGATCAAAAAGATGAGATAGCAAATGCTGGTGTTGATGTGGAGAATAGGAAATCTTTGTGCACTATTGGTGGGACTGAAAATTGGTATAACCACTATGGAAAACATCTGAAGGATCCTCAAAAAATTAGAAAAAAGAACTACTATATGATCCAGCAATTTCACTTCTAGAAATATATCCTTAGGTAATGAAAATACTAAGTGGAAAAGATATCTGCATTTGCATGTTCATAGTAGCATTATTTACTATAAACAGGACATCACAACAACCTAAATGTCCTTTGATGGGTAAATGCATAAAGTGGTATATACAGATATAGATTTTCCTCAACTTACAATGGGGTTATGTCCTGATAAACACATGCTAAGTTAAAAATACCATTAGTAAAAAATTCATTTAAGATGTCTAACCTACCAGATATCATAGCTTAACCTACCCTACCTTAAATGTGCCCAAAACATCAGCCTACAGTTGGGCAAAATCATTGAAAATAAAAGTTTATTTTATAATAAAGTCTTGAATATGTCATGTGCAGAATGCTTCATGAAAGTGAACAGAATGGCTTTTAAGTGCATTGGTTGTTTACTTTTGTGGTCATGGTGGTTGACTGCTACTGTTCAGCATTATGAAAGATTATTGAGAGAATTATACTTTATATCACTGGCCAGAGAAAAGGTCACAGTTCAAAATTTGAAGTATAGTTTCTATTGGATGTACATTATTTTCACTCCATCACAAAATCAAAATAAAATAAGTCAAACCATCTGTATATATGGACAATTATTTAGTCACAAAAAATGAGGAAATCCTACCATCTGTGACAACATGGATGAAACCTGAAGGCATTGTTACTGTTTGAAATAAAAGTCAGACAGAGAAAAGTAAATGTTGTATGATGTTATTTATATGTAGGATATTAAAAAAAAACCCTCATAGAAAAAGAGATCAAATTTATGTGATTATTACCAGAAGCAGTAGGAGGGGAAATTGGACAAAGGTGATCAAAAGGTACACACTTCAAGTTACAAGATGCATAAATATTAGGAATAAAATGTACAACATAGTGAGTATAATTAACACTGCTTTATGTACATAGAAAATTGTTATGAAACCTGTTAACTTTTGGGGTGCCTGAGTAGCTCGGTTGAGCATCAGCCTTCTGCTCAGGTCATGATCCTGGAGTCTGGGGATCGCATCCCACATCTTGGTCCCCGCTCAGCAGGGAGCCTGCTTCTCCCTCTGACCCTCCCCCACATTTCATGCTAACTCTCTCTCTCTCTCTTTATTTTATTTTATTTTATTTTAAATAAAATCTTTTAAAAAAAATTGTTAACTCTTAAGAAGCATGAAAATCTTATCTTAATCTTGTAAGAATATTATCTTAATCTTATAAGAGTTCACATTGTAAATGAGTGAATGAATGATTGAATGAAGGAATTTAAAAATTCATTGAGGACCCATAGGAAATATTCTAATCCATTCCAGGTATAAATGGACAATTTCAGTTTTCAATAATAACTAGTAAAGGAAGAGACTCTAACCTAAGAAATTTGAGCTCAGAAAATATATTGTTTATACAAAGACAAAATGATGACACTTCAGCCTAATAGTGTTCTCCTAAGTTTCATTGTTACAATGTTTCCCTGCAATTTTTACTTACCTGCTCTGATGCCAACATGAAGACATAGACTTTTATTCCTAAACTAATTCATTCTCCAAACTGCTAGTCCCACAATGAAAATGGCCTTAATGTAACTGGGTTTCATTGGACTTCATGTTATGTTGAATAAAGTCTACTTGATTTCTGTAAAATAAATTATTTTTATCCATTCCAATTCCTAAACTATTTTGTGGAAGAAATATTTGAATTCATCAAGTTTAGAGAGATATTGAATCATCCTTCAAGCAATATATGATGACATTTTGAGCACAAATATCAAGATTTTTATTTTTAAAATTAAATATTACCTGAGTGTTTAAAGTGGCTGAACAGCATATTAATATTAAATATTATTTCTGACATTTTAAAAAGGTCAAATATGCTGCTGTTATACAAAAACTATTAGCAGAAACATCAAATTATTATAATCATTCCAAACACTAATTTGGCTCAAAAGTTAACATTTAGAGAGTTTGGACTCAATATTTCTTCTCAATGAAGGTCAACATAATTTCATTGCTCAAGTTTTAGCCAAAAAAATTTCACTCATCTTGAAAACACTAATTTAATATAAACATCGACTTTTGCTCTAATTCTAAATCAACATTTTAATTTTTTTCCTGGCTGATTAAGTTGCCAGAGGCGGGGGGGGGGACTTAACTTTTTCTATAACTTTTCAACTTCTAGCTAACTCTTCTATAAAGCATAATCATTGAGCATCAAATGTTAACTAAAAAATCTATGAGGTGGAGAAGGATACTTGCTTCTTTGTAACTGAAAATGTTCTGCTCCTTTATTCACCAGTGACTGAATAGAAGACTAGACCTTGAGCAAAAATTAGATTTTAGCTCCAGAGAACAAGCTGGCTAATATTTCAAATTCTTCCCACTTACAGACTTCTATACAATAAAATGTTTTTCAGAATTAAAGCAATAATCATTACAAGGAGACTTTGGATGAACTTTCTGCATCTCTCTTCCTTCTATATAAATATTGAGTCAGTATTTCCCTTATGTTTACCAATTTCTTACTTCACTCTTTCTCTTTGAAAATTTCCACCTTCTTTGTTTTGTTAGTTTTGTTCTCCAGAAATAATTTTTCACTCATGGTGCAGCACACTTTACGAGAACTTCCCAACTGTATCATCTTGAAAAACCTGCATGTGACCAACTGCATTTCAGTTCTGACAAAGCGGATGATTGTTTTTTGTTTGTTTATTTTGTTTTTGTTTTTTTTTCATGTATAGAATTTTTGGCTAGATAAGAATATTCAACAGATTTTTCTTTTTTTAATGTGTCTTCTTTTTTTCTATCTTCTTTCTTTAAATGATGACATTGCTTTTTAGAGGCTTCCAGAAACTATTGAAGGCTGGTTAATAAAATCACTGAGGATTTTCAATATGATAATAATAACTACTGTACATCTATTCTTTAAAATATGTAAGAGTCTTTAACTTGCTTAATATCACTAAACACTAACACCATCCTCATATAATAGGAAGCATTCTCATCTTCATTTTACTACTGAAGAAAGTAAGTCTCTAACAGATCACATATCTTGTTCACATTCAAAGAGCTAATAAGTGTCTAAACTAGATCTGGAACAGAAATAATGAAGCACTATCTTTTCAAATGTTCCTTAGAAATGATTATTTGAAAATTTACATGACATCTTTATCTAGTCTCCTTGCTTCAAATATATATAACAAGTATTATATATAACAAGCACTTGGAACCATTTCACACCAGATAAAAAGAAGTTTAGAATGTCTGCTGAGTTTGGGACCAGTCTACTATTAGACTCAATTAGCAAAGATATTTTATTGTTTCCATGAAAATAAAAAGAGCGGGTGTTCTGACTGCCACGTGCCCATGTAATTGTTTTCATATTTTTAAGAAACTCATACAAATGAAATGGACTTCTTCAACCATGGCCCTGATCTTATTTTCAAATGGTGATGTATGCAAAATGATGTCAGTGGAAAAAAAAATTATTGAACAATATATTTTTTTGTTCTCATTTTCTTTCTGGGTACTAATAGCCTTTTAAGTTCACACAATCTGGGACGCCTGGGTGGCTCAGTGGGTTAAGCCGCTGTCTTTGGCTGGGGTCATGATCCCAGCTGGGATGGAGTCCCACATCGGGCTCTCTGCTCGGCAGGGAGCCTGCTTCTCCCCTCCCCTTCTGCCTGCTTCTCTGCCTACTTGTGATCTCTGTCTGTCAAATAAATGAATAAAATCTTAAAAATATATATATAAAAAAAAAAAAGTTCACACAATCTGTTTCCAGATTGGCTGCAGTCGTATCTCACTTTCCTCTGTCTTTTATTATAAAATTGCCTTCTTCTAGAACCTCGTCTATCTCTTTAATATGGCTCATTCTTGGTCTCTAATCATTATAGCATGACATATATGAGCCTCAGGAATTTTAAGCCTCAATTTTTTCATCTATAAATGGGAAGAATGATGATACTTCATTTAAAATGCTCAGAATAATGTTTGGCACCTACTAATAGTTTTAAAGACTTCATATTGTTGCTATTATTATATAGTTTTACAGGCTTGTTATTTCAACTTTTGAATCTCTCTTGTACTTTTTGCATCTGTTTTTTGATTTTTATGAACTAAACTTTTCGGGTTTTGTTCTGGTTGTTGCTTGTTTGTTTTTGCAGCCAGAAGATATGCCATTAAGATTGCAAGTGTCAATGAGATGCCTGGGTTGCTCAGTGGGTTAAGTCTCTGCCTTTGGCTCAGGTCATGATCTCAGGGTCCTGGTATCAAGCGCCAAATCAGCTCCTGCTTCCCCCTCTCCCTCTGCCTATTTCTCTGCCAACTTGTGCTCTCTCTCTCTGCCAAATAAATCTTAAAAAAAAGAAAAAAAAGTTGCAAGTGTCACACCTTCCTCATCTTCAAACTGAAAGGAGTTCAGACTGAGGAAAAGCAATTAGATTCTTCTGCCAGGAGTAGTAGACTCAATCACTGTTGGGTTTTGTGATTATCTAGGGATGAATCCTCAAAATCCCCCAAATTGATATGAGAATTTGTTATCCTGAAAGTTTCAACCTTTTGAAAAGAAAACAGGTGTTCTCAGATATTTTATCTGTTGCTTATTCACATGCATATTTGTCTGCTTTCTCATAACTAATATTGAGCCTACTGAAAAAAAAAATACCTTTTGTGTTTCCTGACTGTGCCTACAGGAACAGTTTTTTTCAGCATGAACTGCATATTCAAATTTCTTTCTGCTTTCAATCTATCTAGGATTAACCAGAATTTACCCGTTTACAATAAATGGAATGGATATTGGGTATTTGATGAAGGATAGTCCTCAGGCCTTGTTGTTTCTTCTATTTGTTGAAATTTAATGTCATTTAACCTCTGGGAGTAGAACACAAGCTTTCTTCTAGATCAGCTTTCTCTAATTCATAAAGGAAGCTTTTTGAATGAAATGGAGCTGCAAGGCTGGTTTTTATTTGTTTTGGCTCAAAATGTTTGAGTTTTATATAACTTGCTTGCCCCTCGGGCTCCACAGAATGGGTGATTTTTACAGATCTGAAAAATAAATCAATCAATATGAGAATTTGTTGGTCTGTATTTGCTCTTAGTATTACAATCTCTTCTCTCCTGGGACATCTTCTACAAACTCAGTTAATAAAAGAGAAGCCCTTGCAGTGTTTTAAGTCATGGCTATACTACAGATTAATAAATATGCTTAACAACCTTACATCAGTCCTATTTTAATAAAGCATGGAGTGAACAGTGGAGACTAAGGAGTTAGTAGTAAAGCCCACGTGGTCTTATCTAGTGTGTGTTGTGTGTGTGTGTGATTGTTATTAATGTTCCTTTTAAGTTTATCATGCTTAAAAGGTTTTCTTAAGCTATCACATCTTTGCATCAGTGGAAGAATCTGGAAAGATGTATTTGGGAAGATATATAAGGACAGGAAGAAAGGAAAATGGAGGAGGAGAAGGCATGATATACATATAATAAAAAAAGAAAGAATAAACAGACAAACAAACACCTAAAAGCCAAAATGAAAAAGAAAGATACGTTTCAGATTAGAAGTAGATTACTTTATGGAATTTCACCATGCAATATGTAGCATTTTCCATAATAAAAATCTAAATAAAAAGTAGACTGGAAAAGATTGAGTTCAAGAATAATATATAATAATGCTTTGTATTAATACTTAAAATATTTAAATGTGAATAATCAAATACTTTTTATAATTAAAATTGATATAATATCTGGTGAAACTAAAAGGTCTTTGATTTATATATAAAAATATTTAAATATAAACATCACCAAGATTTTAAGACATTAAGTTAAATAATGAAAGTAAATACATACAACACTGGGACTGGCATATAGTAGCTATGCAATAACTGTGAGGTGAATGTTCCAGGGATAAAAATGAAAGATAACATATGAGAAAGAAAACAATGTTCAATCTGAATCAGAAAAAATTGCTTATAGTTCTGTTTTAGCATTTATAACCCATATAATTTAATATAAAACATTATTTTCTGGATCCCTATTTTTTGACCTAAAACAAGTTGAGATATTAGTATTAACCTTGGCAACCTTTCAAAGTTATTGTGACAATAAAGTTAAGTATTAATTTATTAATAAATGCATACTAATTCGTATTGGATGTGTATAAACCCTGTTCTGATTATGAACTAGTCACTAGGAAATAATAAAACCTTGCCCTGAAGAAGTGTGTGATGTTCACTGAAAGACCAAATATACAAATGGACAGAGACTAGAACATTTGTATAAATGGAACTCTGACCTATAAACTTTGCAGCAACCATCTCAGGAAGCAAAACTAAAACTTCTGTAACAATTGACCCCAAATGGTCAGGACTTGGCTAACAACTTCCAGCTTCCCTCATTTTTCCCCTACTTCCAGTCCAGGACGAAACAGGGAGATCCAGATATGGTCTTCAAACTAATCACATAGGATGTCTCTGGTATTATCTGTCTCCATTTTCCCCATGCCAACAACCTCCGATCAGAACTCAGTTGAAACATTCTCTTTTCCATCATGAAGATTTCACATTCCTGCCTGCCTCTGAGTCTGCCAAATGGAAGCGATGGGAACTAATTCCCCTGCAAGCTCAGAATAAGAAGCTGCTACTTGTTCTCATTTGGGTAGTCATTGCCTATTACTGCATTGTGTAAAAAGGCACATCCTATGTCAATAAACAAGAAGAACAACGCATTCTGTTAAGAAGGAATTTGTGTATATGAAAAGTAAGGAGTACTGGATAATGCAGTCAGAAGGGACAAAGCAGTGACCCACGCCAGAATCACATATGATGCAGATACTGAGATTATCAGACAGGGGTTGGCAAATAACTTTAGTTACTATGTTAAGGTCTCAAGTGGAAAATATACACAACAGGCAAAATATATGGGTAAGCAGAGAGAAATTCTGAGAGTCAAAAGGAAATGCTAGAAGACAAAACCGTGGTAAGAAGCATGAAGAATGCCTTCATGGACGCAGTAGTAGATACAGTAAGTACGACCAGGAAAGAATCGGTGATCTTGACGATAGGCCAATAGAAATATCCAAAACAAGTTTTATTGTATTTATTTGTTTTAATATTATTTATTTATCTAAGGGGGTTGGGGCAGAGGGTGAAGGAGAGAATACCCAGCAGACTTGGTACTCAGGGAAAAGCCTGATGTGGGGTTCAGTCCTATGACCCTGAGATCATGACCTGAGCTGAAACTAAGAGTGGCTCACTCAACCAACTGAGCTACCCAGGAGCTCCAAAACAGAATTTTTGAAAGGAACAACAAAGAAAGAACAAAAACAGAACACAAAGGGACCGTGGGACAATAGGAAAGCTGTTAAATGCAACTTTTGAGTTGGTCCTTAAAAAAATTACTAAAGTTATGAAAAAAAAAAAAAAAAGATGATCAGAACATTTCAGGTATGAAGGAAGGAAGGAAGGAAGAACATTCTAGTCATAGTAACCACCATCATTTGAAAAAGCATGAATTTAACCATAGGATTAAGCATTAGAAGATAAGGCACATATGTGGAGGAATTTCAGCTTTAATGTGACCATAACAAAGGCTAATTGGAAAGAGCAGAAAATGATGTAAGGATCAGGTTGTAAGTAGTTTCCACACCATGTTTTTTAAGTTTAGATTTAATTCCAGAGTCATTATAGAGCTCGTACAGATCTTCATGCAGAGAAGCAACATAATTTGAGTTGAAATTTTTGAAATAAACTTTTAGAGGCAACTAAACTGTGGTAGAAAAGAGAATAATCTGAGTATGAAGTTTTATTTAATAAATGTTATTAAGTTCCTTGGGGAAAATGAGGGATCAAGATGTATGAAAATCAAGAAAACCCTACTGTTTTCTACTTCCTTTACTCTCCTCCCACCACCCACTTTATAGGACCAGAACTCTGGCACAGGGGAGGGTATCCTGCGTGGGCATCAGCCTGTCTATAACATGAGTGCACAACTTCAAATTCATGGATGTTTGTGGAATTTCCGGGGGAGATTTCTTAGCTTTTTAAAGATTATCCCAAAATTTAATGACCCACAGGAAAAGTTAGTAAAAACATCACATAATATTACTTTCATTGTAAAATACAACAAATCATAAAATATGTTTACTATTGTTATTGTAGTTTCTAATTACATATGAAATTACTATTTACACATGAAAATTCACCCCAATTTCATTGTTGTGATCTCTCCAACTAGAGTTAATCATTCTCATTGCTGGGTTAACTCTGTTTATTGATTTCTTTCTGTTCTATTTTTCAAACTGTCCTGAAATAGAAACCTATCCTCTCAGCAAGAATACGAGTAATGTGAGCACAATCTCAGAGCCTATCAAAGCACATTAGGAAAAGTTGACCATTGGGGTTCCTGGTGGTTCAGTTGGTTAAGCGTCTGTCTTCTGCTCAGGTCATGATCCCAGGGTCCTGGCACTGAGTCCCATGTTGAGCTCTCCAATCAGGGAACCTGCTTCTCCCTCTTCTTCTGGCTTCTGCTTCCCCTGCTTGTGTGCACTCTCTCTCTCTCTCTCTCTCTCTCTCTCAAATAAATAAATACATAAATAAATCTTTAAAAAAATGAGACCATTAAGAAGTTTTTTAGACATTATAATTATATAATTATTTAAATGTTATTTATATTTATATTATTTAAATATTTATAAATATTTAAATAAAGTCATTGATATACAGTAGGTTTTTGGATTTTTAAAAAATATTTTATTTATTTATTTGACAGATAGAAATCACAAATAGGCAGAGAGGCAGACAGAGAGAGAGGAGAAAGCAGGCTCCCCACTGAGCAGAGAGCCTGATGTGGGGCTCGATCCCAGGACACTGGGATCATGACCTGGGCCAAAGGCAGAGGCTTTAACCCACTGAGCAATTCAGGTGCTCTGGTTTTTGGATATTTATTGTAGTTTTTGTTTTATTACAACCTGACATTCAACCTGATTAAATATACTAAAGTTTATTGAGAATTGATGAAATTCCCAGGTAGGTGATAGATGCATAAATACCAGAGAAACTGGGCTGGAGTAAATAATTATACAATGCCCTCTATAGGTATTAGCATCTAAAATAAAGAAGTAGGAAAGATGTTTATTTATTTTTATGCAGGTTTTTGTGTGTGTGTGTGTGCCCATCAGCAAATATTTCTCTGATCTGATATATAAATATATGCAATTTCTAGCATTCTAGCTGTTCCTCCATTATTTTTCTTCCATTCAGAAAAGCCTATCAGAATGCAAATAAAAAGTTAGAGATTATTAGAGGAATAAAGCTATTTCTGTTCTAACTTATATTTTTAATGTCAAATCATTAGATAAATTTTAAAATTTTATTAGTAGTAGTAAAAAATTTACTACAACATTGTAAAACTGATGGTGATACATACGTATGTAACACTATTTTTATAATAGTGTTCTCCGTTCTTGTAGAGTACTTTCTGTTTAATATTGGAAGAAATATGAGTATTATAACCATAATTATAACCAGAACATTTCATTTGTAAAATGGGTGAAAATAGATTCTTTTAACCTTATGGCTTTGTTTTATTAAATGAAATATTTTATATATAATGATTTTCAATGTACCTGCTATACCATGAAAGATTAGTAAATGTTTACCATTATAATTAATTGCTATTATGAGGAATTACATGTACTTTAAGATGAGCTTTACATGCATTATTTTGAGTCAAAGAAATAGGTAGAGTTTTCTTTCTTATTCTTGATTTATTTATAAGATGATGAAATTTAAAATATGTGTATATTTATTGGAGTTCTTTATCTGCTCAGAATAGAGAGAGCATAGCATAGAGAATTACAAACTCATTCCAAAGTTGGATTATCTGGGTTTCCCAGCTTTGCCATTCATTGCAGGTGTGTCCTTTGCTACTTTACTTAACATCTTTATTCCTTGTGTTCCTTATTAAGTGAGTTCATATTTATAAGGCACTTATGAAATTTCCTTATGATAATGTCATTTTATGTTAATTAAATAAACAAAAATAAATTGGTAATTTTGGACGCTTAATGAGAAATTACATTTACTTCAGCCTAACTTGTTACGGAATCTGCCTTTTCCAAGTTGTCACAAATTAAGCCTTGTAATAGTTAAGGATTTTTCCTGTTCCACCTGAAACTACAGAACTTTCTTGTCCAAGTCTCAGAGGTGTGGCTCCAAAGAACTGTAGTACAATTCAGGGAGAGCTTCAGGCTTCCATGAAAACCAATAATGGGGCCATATTCCCAGGCAAGTTGTCTGGTTCCTGGGCTTCCTGAGGATCAGGTGCTCTGTAATATACTGTCTTTCTCCAGGAAATGCAGAATTACCCCCTTACCCCCTACCCAATATAGAATTGACTTGGATAACACAGCAAAATTTTCTCATATATGGAATCCTTTGCACAATGTCATTAAAATCCTCATCTGTTTTTTTTTTAATTTTCTGAGAGTCATTATGGATCTCAGGAACATTATCCAAAATCATCATCCCATTAATTTTGCCCAGATCTCACCTGTATGTATCTCCAAGGTGTCAAAAATACTAGATCAATTTTTAAATGCAACTCATAGTCATTTCTCTCAATATTATTTATTATTCCTAATAGACTCTTGAGACGGATTAGTGATACAATCACCAATAGGCACACTTTTGTCAAAACATTTTCTGACAAAAACGGGCATTTAGAATAGAATTGGGGCCACGAAAGGACACTACAAACATCTTTTATGATGATAAGGGAAAAGACAAGATAATGGAGCAAGAATCAAAGTTCCAAGAACATAAACCATATAGGTCATGGATTTTGATAATTTTACTCAGCTCCAGCAACATCAATCTTTTTGACTAAATCTAGGATAAATCCAAATTGTTATTTTTATGGTTTGTTTCCAAAAAATATGTTCTAATTATCCCAAAGAATGTCTTATAACCTACAAATATTTATATCATCATTATAAGTAAATGTGAGTGTGATACTAAGTAAGCTTTATTTTTAACAGTAAAACATACAGGAGTCTATATTCTTTAATTTAAAATGTGATTATAATATGTTATTCCTAAGGTTTTTAACTTAATAAAAAATTTTAAAAAGTATTCTCTAGGGGCACGTGGGTGGCTCAGTGGGTTAAGCTGCTGCCTTCAGCTCGGGTCATGATCTCAGGGTCCTGGGATCAAGTCCCACATTGGGGTCTCTGCTCAGCAGGGAGCCTGCTTTCCCCTCTTTTCTGCCTGCCTCTCTGCCTACTTGTGATCTCTGTCTGTCAAATAAATAAGTAAAATCTTTTAAAAATTATTTTCTTTATACAGAAAAGTAATAATTCTTGTTATGGTGATGCTGTAAACTGAAGTCAGTCTATCTTTCTACTGTAGAATTTGTAAAGATTTTCCAAATGCTATAAAATTTTTACTTAATTATAGAAGAAAAAGTTATTTTACTTTGCATTTTTTTAACTGCAATGAAGTTATTCAGAACCATTAAGCAAAGTCAGGAAATCAAATTAATTGTACTAGTACGGCTATCAAAGAAGTGTGCTAATGTTGATACCTGCCCTTCACAAGAGGCAAATTGCATGATTTTGAAAATACAGTGACAATTTGTATTGGGATTAGTCAAGCTAAACCCAGTTTCCTGGAGAGGATCCAGATTAGATCATTACATTCTTTATCCTTTGGTCTCCATAGTAATTTTATTTGAATAGTTTTATAGTTCATCTACTTGTCCATTTTCTTTTGAATCTTCTATTTATCCAGCTATCAAACTTAAGAAGACTCTGTTAATCTTCACTTCATCTTGATTTTCTTCTGTTCAGCCAGAGATTTATCTGGTCAAATGAGGTTGATCAGAGAGACAAAGAATTATTCTTGATGACCATGGTGATAACAAAACCTGCTCGCTGAGAATTTTTTTTTTAATCTAGCATGTACTTTTTAAATAGAGTGGACACAATAAGGAATTTTATTGTAAGAACTGAGATTACAACTCAAGATAAACAGTTCAAACTTTATCATTGGCTATCAGTCATTCCATATATTACATTAGAACTACAAATAAATCCATCAGTTTATTTTTGCTATTTGTATAATGATAACAAGGAGACACTCTAAATGGTGAATTCTGGAATCATTATTGCATTTCTGGTAAGAAACAGTAAACTTTTCTGACTTTTGCTTTACAACTGCACCAGAGGCATGCTGCACATCTTCTATTGTGTCTTATTGCTACCTAATAGAATAGAAAACAACAACTGAGCAATCTGTGAGCTAATTAAAGTTCTAAGAAACTCAGCTCATACTGATAATCCCCTTTATCACTTGCAATCAGACTTGCCTCTGAGCCCAATGATGGAAGATTCAACATCTTACAACATTACAGTGATGCCTAGTTTCTTTTCTCTTCTTTCTTTCTTTCTTTCTTTCTTTCTTTCTTTCTTTCTTTCTTTCTTTCTTTCTTTCTTTCTTCTTCTTCTTCTTTTTTTTTTTTTTACTGTCACCGTAACAGAACTTAACCTGTTCTGCATCATTTTAAAAAAAGATCTTGCTTTGCATAGAAATGTTTGAAAATTTACAAATAAAAATAGAAAATAAATTCAAGTATACTAATTCCAGTGTTCCCTTGTTTGCTAAGTTATGTATAATACGTTTAAAATTACCAAGCGGGAGAATTACACATCACTGTTAGAGCCAGCAACTGGAACATGTTTAGCACTTAAATCTTACTACCAATTCACTTCACATTTGTTCTATTTTAATAAAGATAACTTATAAGTAATCACTGACACGTTGGTAAAATCATCATAACAGGTAATCAAATTCTGACACATTAAATGAAGATAGTGACAATATCAGGGGTCAGCGAAAGGAGAGAGATGAATCAGTTCCCAAGTCCTGTGAGTTTCAGTACTTTCTTTTATACCTGTTTCCTCCAATGGGTATGATTGCCATTGAGGACTATGGAAATACCTACCTGGGCAAAAAACAAAAAAAAGCAAGCTGCAGAATAGGGCTACAATATTTATTAACCTTCACAACTTGAACAACTTGAAATATAACTCTCTGTTAGTATCTATTTCTCCAAGTTGTGGTGGAATACCAATGCTGTTGGTGACACAAGGACCTAAATTGATAAATTTGCCTGAAATATCTGCCTTTGCTTGCTTATTTTCATTCACCACTTCCCATTTCTCCTTCACTTTCCTATCAATTTGTAATTAGATTTCAAGAAAATCTTTCCAGGTTTCCCCTTTTTTTATCTAGCTTGAAAATGAGAAAAGTGAAAAATATCCTGATCAATGCATATCTATCTTCATTACCTGCATTTAACTTTTAATTTTAACTTTCCTTATATGCTTTTAGTGAAAATAATTCTGTGTGTGTGTGTGTGTGTGTGTGTGTGTTTACACAGTCAGTATAGCCCTTGGGTGAAGAATTTGGCCTCTTGATTCGAGTATATCTTGGTGCAATTCTGGATTCCTATCTCTGATGTTGTAAGCTTCAGCTTCCTTTAAAACGATAATTATAATTATTTAATTATACCTGCCTTATCAGGTTCCTCTGATGATTAAATAAAATAGTGCATGTTCAGCACAGCTCAATTTCCTTTTGAGGTAAGTATTATAGAAGGATTTTGGACATAGTTTGTAGTTACAATTTATTTATAGCAATTATATGTTGGTATTGAGTTTCTTCATGAAGATCATAAATATCTCAATGTTTAAGCTTTTTATTAAAATTTCAATATGAAATTAAATTTTAAAAATCATTGTTTATTTTATGATTTCATTATTTCAAAACTGTTATATAAAAATTACGAAATCAATACTACTAAAGTAAGTGCCAAGTGGCTAAAAAAGAAATATTTGACTCTTGCCTTTAAACAAGTTGCAATTTAGTGATAAATGGATTTTATACATGAATACACACACACAACCAAGTAATATTAGAAATAAAAGAAAGTTCATAGTATTAATAGTTTTTGAAAATAATAAAAGTCACTGAGTGACAAGGAATTAATTAAAGAAAGAGGTTCTTGAGGTGAAATTCAGTACTTGTCTCAACTAGACCTTAATGCTTACTTTAAGATTCATGTCATACAAAGAGAAACACTTAGAAAGTGACATAACACATATTTTCAACAGAGAGTTGGTGAACTTTGTTCATTTAGTGTCCCTTATTGGTCACAGGATTAAAGACTTTAAGGTAGCTATATTAGGGTTTGTGTAGAGTTAGATAAAACATTATTTTATTAGTTTTGATCTATCTTATTATGGAAAGTTTACAGAGGATAGTGTGGAACAGCCCTATGCATCTCATACTTACTGCAAAGTAAAGCACCTGAATCTGACATCTTGTTCCCCTCCCTTAAACTCATTCAGGGTGAAAATCCATGAGAGATTATTTGCAGTTCATTTTTTTACAAGAATTCTGATATAAAGTACAATTATGTATCAACAATGAATCCAACTTAGTCATATTTGATCATTTACCTTTTATTTGGGTGTGGGTCTTAGACATCAAGACTAATTTCTTTTTTTTTCAAAGATTTTATTTATTTATTTGACAGACAGAGATCACAAGTAGGCAGAGAGGCAGGCAGAGAGAAAGGAAGGGAAGAAGCCTCCCCGCTGAGCAGAGAGCCGGACCTGGGGCTCCATCCCAGGACCCTGTGATCATGACCTGAGCCAAAGGTAGAGGCTTTAACCCGCTGAGCCACCCAGGCATCCCTAAAACTAATTTCTTAATCCTTGTTCATGCTGTCACTTCAGAAGTGATAGCATAAACATGGATTATGTTCCTACTTTATTCCAAACTCTTGCATAAATAACACAGAGTAAAGATAAATAATACATCAGGTCTTACTAGAAGTTAAGGGATGACCACACATTCTTAAATTCAATCAGTTCCTTGGTCAGTAAAGAATGAATGAATATAGCTATTGTAGACACTTATCATGGTGCAAAAATAAGTGATAGCAGACTCCTTCTATGATGCTATATTAATTTTCTGTTACAAACAATGGCCATGAAAATCAGTCCATTCACTGCTAGCATCTAAAATACCAAGCAGGTGCCAAAATGTGTGAATTAGCCATGTAAAATTGTTTGGGGCTCAGATTAAAGAATTATAGCACTTCCACTTTGAAATGATCTTGAAAATTTTGAGAACAAAGTCTGCTCCTACTATTAGTACAGAGTAGTGGAAAAAAGCAGGTTTTGAGGTCAATCTGATTAGGTTGAAATGTCTGCTCAAACTCTTACTCTTTGACCCTAAGAAAACACCTCACTTTTCACTTTTACGATTGTAAAATGGAAAAAAACAAACCAAACCAAACAAAACCCTCCTTTATTGCCTAATTTAATACAAGCACAGAGTAAACAACAATGACTCACATATACTGAACACACAATAAAGTCATAATATTACGAAAATTATAAAGAGTGTCTCGTTTATAGTCAGGCCTTTTTTCTAAAGGACCAGATTTCTAATATTTCAAGCTTTGCAAGCCATGTAATTTCTCTCCCAACTGCTCAAATCTGGCACTGCAGCATGAAAACAACCATAGAAAATGTTTAAATAAAAGTTATGTGTTTTATAATAAAACTTTACTTATGAACACTGTAATTTGAATTTTATACAATTTCATGTGTCACAAAACATTATTCTTCAACCAGTATGCTTCAATCACTTAAAAATGTAGAAAATCTCTAAATTGTGGGCTCTACAAAAGTAGACAGCAGGCTGGATTTGCTCCATGTTATTCCATATAGGTCTTTTGGGCAACTTGGAGTTGTTAGCCTTATCTATATAATGAAGTTTTTAAGGTCTACTTACCTGACACAGAGGTAATGTGATATGGTAATGGGGAAAGCATGCTGAAAGTAGCAAATAATTGGGGTGCTGGCTGGCTTAGTTGGCAGAGTGTGAGATTCTTCATGTTGGGGTTGTGAGTTCAAGCCCCACTTCAGGGGTAGAGATTACTTGGAGAAAAAAAGAAAATGGTGGTGAATTGGTCATTTGTAAGCAGATAAAAATGTTATTGTAAAATTGCAAGTTCAACCAGAAAGTCACATATAATACACCTCTATTTTTTCTCATTTTTAACAATTATCCCCCTTGTAATTAGTATAAGAATGCCTTTCCCCTTGAACTGTAAGTTCCTAAGGGCAAGAACTCTGCCTGTTCTATTTATCCTGATCAGAGTGAGTGTTGCATGGTAGGCTGTCAATAATATTGAATTAATGAATACATAGAAATAAAATAATGCATATTCCATTATTTAATCCTATCTCCTTCATGTTGTAGGAATTTAATTTTATTGAGATTGAAATAAATGGAAGAAAATTTTGGTCATACACTAGTGGATCATTATTGAAATGATCATTATTATTCTCTTCTAGAACATGTGTTGATGCATCTATTTTCCACAACCTTCAGCATGTGTCTCTTTTGTAACTTGCCCAGAAGCCCATTAATCAGTTTCTTCACTTTTCTACTTTGCATTTTTCAGATACTGCCAATTATGATGATTATTTTAACTTTTCATTTAAATTCATTGTTAAATACTGGAAAATAACTGACTCTTTTCAATTTTTTTTTAAATAAAAATAACTACATGAACACATCTAGAAAATCTGACAGGTTACAAACAAATTTAATAGGCAATATACAGTTTTTTTAAAGATATTTTAGGGAGAAAATTCACAGGTTGTTTTGCTACCATGTTTTCCTCCTCTTTTCCCTCCTACTTCTATTTTCTAATTGTCTAATATCTTGACTTATTTGTTCTACATTTTTTTCAGTAGCTGTTTTTCTAAATATTAAGTTTATACATTTTCTTCTTCCAACATTTTTCAATTTCCCTCTTCTAATAGATCCTGTTTATTGCCTTCCTGTCTGAGATACTGTTGACAAATTCTTATCCTTTTTTTTAAAGATTTTTTTTTTTTAATTTGACAGACAGAGATCACAAGTAGACAGAGAAGCAGGCAGAGAGAGAGGAGGAAGCAGGCTCCCTGCCGAGCAGAGAGCCCGATGTGGGGCTCGATCCCAGGACCCTGAGATCATGACCAGAGTGGAAGGCAGAAGCTTTAACCCACTGAGCCAGCCAGGCACCCCGACAAATTCTTTTTTTAAAAGATTTTATTTATTTATTTGACAGAGAGAGGCAAGTAGGCAGAGAGGCAGGCAGAGAGAGAGAGAGGAGGAAGCAGGCTCCCCACTGAGCAGAGAGCCTAATGCGGGACTTGATCCCAGGGCCCTGAGATCATGACCTGAGCCGAAGGCAGAAGCTTTAACCCACTGAGCCACCCAGGTGCCCCCCAAATTCTTATTCTTATTCTTATTAAACCACCAGGTTTCTGAAACCTCAGGTAGCAACCATGGCAATGGTCTACTTCAAAAAATGGAAGATGAGATTCCAAACTTTTTCTTGAATTAATAAACAGAGAAAAAGTTTATATTTTATTTGTAGCCCTCAGAATCATTTGGCATTCCCCCACAGAATTACAACAGGATAATGATTTGGAACTACCACCATATATCCCCCAAAGCTCCTTGTAGGTACAGTAAAGAGCTTTGAGGGTGTGAGATCATTTCCCATATCTTTTTTAACTTCCCTACTTTTTCCCACTAGATTCATCAATCTTATCGAAGAAGGGGAAATATTTTCATTTTCCATGCTTTTACTCTACCACAGTGTCCTCAAGGGAGTAATTTGTGGGAATATGGGCTCCAGAGTGCCTTTAAATTTTCTATCAAGTATAATCAACACCCCCACTGGAAGGCATACCATATACTGCTGCACCAGAGGTTAGGCAGTTGAAGTTTTGCCATTTACTTAACATGCTAAGAGTACAAAGTAATTTATTTTATGTCATTTGTAATTCTTAAGTAATATGCTTTCATCAGTTTTCCTTCAGTTGAAAGACACTATTATATTTAAATACTGGATTCCATACCTTTGAAATTTACGAACTTTAGACTAAATTTCTGTTCAATCTAGATACTAATTTCTAGACTTGTGGTTTACTAACAGTTTTATTCCCATTAACACTGTATCGCTTCAAAGGCACTCTTAAATATACACTATTGTATATGTTATCCAATGTTCAGATCAGTGTCTCAGGTCAAGGGTTGCACCAGGATGAGGTTATGATTAGAAGGCATCAGTGTGAAAGGATGAATCTGACATGACCAATAAAAGCTTATACAATGTAATTACAAGGAGCAAAAGAGATGTGATTTACATTTTACTTAGCAGAGCAAATGACTACGACTATTTTTTTTTTTTTTATTTCTAGGGTCCATATTCAGTGGAAATCCTTAAACCATATGCTTTAATTTTTGCAATTACTGTATTTCCAATTTCAAATAAATGATTCTGTTAATCATTTGGAGGTACACAAAAGTCTCAGCTGTATGGTCTGGTTAAAATTAACTAAACATATTTATCTCATACTTGTTTTTAGGAAACTTATATTTTCAGTGGCACAGATTTATTTGAATATGTTATCATTTAAGGCCAGTTGCCAGTCTTCATAATCTTTACATGAGGTGTCACAGAATATTTATAACCTCCCATGGCCATTATGGTCTTATCCTCTTGATTGGTATCCTTTCTTAGTTCTAATTGCTCTCTCTCTCTCTCTCTCTCTCTCTGCAACATACAAACAAACATACACATGCAAATACACACACACACACACACACACAGACTCTACTGCTGTCATTCCTTTCTAGCTTGCATATTTTACCATCTACCTGACATTACAAAGGTCTGTTGTTGAAAAGCAATAGTAGAAGAAAAAAAGTAATGTTTTTTATTGCATCTTAATTTGATTTCCCTTGATGGCTTTGAGGCAAAACGTGATGTATAATTATTGGTACACCCAATAATTACATGACCACAATTGTGGCTGTACATGGTGAAAGCTGAGGTGACCACTAGGATAAAATAAGGCTAATCTAGTGTAAAATCATAGGCTAAAGAGGTATTATAAATAAGAGAGTGAAGAAGCAGAATTCATATTTTATGCTCCCAAAACAAATGGCAAAAAAAGAAAAAAAATCACTATATTTTTCTTAATCAGAATTGAACAAATCTATGTAACAGGTTGTGAAGTGTAGCTCTTGACTTATTATAATCATTCTATAAAATACATAATATTCGATTACATCATCAAAATATCCACTCTTTGAAAAACTGTAAATTTCCTTTATTGTTAAAACACTCAGTTGCTATAAATTACCTTATTTTTTTTAAATAAATTGCTCTCATTTTGCAGAAGTTTGAAAAGTTTCTTTGTCTTTTGTGCTGAAACCAACCAGAACACACAGAAATTTCCATTTAAATATCTGTTCTGTGTTTAGCTCATCTGTAGAGATGTATACTTAAAATTTTAAACACAGAATGTTGATAATTTATATGGATCTCTACTTGTGGGTTACAGAAATGAACCTGAACAACAACAACAACAAAAAGATGAGCATTTACAATAAGGAGGCATAGAGTTCTCAAGGTCCAGTCAAGACAATGACAAGACCTGAACAGGGGCGCCCGGGTGGCTCAGTGGGTTAAAGCCTCTGCCTTTGGATCTGGTCATGATCCCAGGATCTTGGGATCAAGCTCCACATCCTGGGATCAAGCTTCACATTGGGCGGGGCTCTCTGCTCAGCAGGGAGCCTGCTTCCTCCTCTCTCTCCGCCTGCCTCTCTGCCTACTTGTGATCTCTGTCTGTCAAATAAAAAATTAAAAAAAAAAATCTTGAAAAGACCTGAACAGGAAGCTAGAACATGTTACCTTCTCTTTTCATCTGTGCTTCCCTTGTCATATGCTCATTCTGCTTTTCTGTGAACTGTCTCCCTGTGCTTTGTTGCACAGTGATTCTCCATCTCTTTTTGACTTTTTTCTCCACAAGTTTCATTCCAGAAAGCCTGCATATCAGGTGCTGATCCTTCCAACATGGACTATGTCATCATCTGTAGCCCAGTAAATTGTGAAGGAGGGAGCAGGCAGGATTACTTAGTTCAAAATGGTCGTGGAGGACTGTCACTATTGATAAGAAGGAAGAGGGCAAAAAGAAGGGTCTGAAACAATTGGCTGAGCTTGACAGTCAGTTCAAAAGCTACCCACTACCCATGATGTGTGTGTCACTCTGCCTGAGTTCCTGAAATCAGGATTTACAAGTCCAAGTTGCCCTTGAGTTAAATATTTGAATAATCAAATGCAATAATTAAATTTCAGGATTTTTGACTCTCAAGTAAGGTAGTCTAAAATGGACATAAGGTTGACTCAATGTTTACAAGTTATTTCAAGTTTTTATACTGAAGTGGCATTTCACCTACTATCACTATTTAAGAAAAGTTATTTTGGAGAAGATTGAGGGATTAATTGAAGTCTGAAGTTATAGTGACCAAATGTACAGATTGAAAACAGGTGACAGAGCTTCCCCTCCATGGATAGAAGATTATTACATAAATTTAGGGAAAAAAGAACTGATTTTAAAAAGTAAAATATATAGTGCATTGCCAAATATTTAAGTTAACAAGGATAAAATATGAAAATAAGTATCACCTTTAGCAACATACTCCACATTTCCTATATAGAACATTTTGAGATCTAACAAAAGTTATTTGAGACCTTAACCAAAAGAACTAGTTTAGAAGTAAGTGGAGAGTGTTTCTATGACTTGTAATGAGTGGAAAATTAAAAGTGGGCAAGGGAAACATAATATGTGGCAGAAAAAAGATGTACAGAAATATCCATTACCTCCCTCTTTAATTTAGTTACAGATACCCCCTGAGATTTAGTTGGCCATATGGATACTCAACTAGAAAAACATAGTCCATATTTTTTTGCAACCTGGTAGAGCCATATTTTGATTTAAGAAATGTGAGCATAAACGAAACAAGCAATTTGCAGATTGCCCTCTACTTCAAATTCTCTTTTTCCTGAGATTTGGAGGCACTGCTTTAGACCCAGAAATGTAAACCCTGTGCTATGTGGTGCTAGCAATCCTAATGCCTCAGTTCTACCTCGTTCTGCGCTATTTCTTGCCAGACGAAAGCATTTCAGTTTCATGGAAGCCATTGCAGGTTGACCTCTTTTTGTGATAATAAACAAGTACATTTAATTTAATTAATTTACTTGACAAGGAATGAGCTCATTATAATTTAAGACTGAGGAACAGAGCTTGTTCAGTGAAAAGTCAGAGGGTGAGTTTTATTTGCAACAGAGTTGCAAGTCCATGCAGTGCAGTTGAAAAGGAAGGTAGACATGATACTTGCCAGAATAGTACAAATATGTACAGAAAGGAGAGAACAAGTGACAGAGCTTCTTGGATTTTAGTTGGTGGGCACACAAAATGGACACATGGTGGGATTATGTCCCACCATTTTGACTGAAACATTAAGTTTCATCTTCACATCTGCAGGGATGAATCCTGGCAGTATTTCTGGTCTTAAAATAGTTCATACAGCAGGCAACAAATGCCATTTATTAGACCTCACATCTTTGCCAAGTAAATATAAACTGGGGTACAGAATGTGGTGGTATGAAGTGTAAATGAGGATATGAAGAACCAGAGTTTTATAGGATTAAATAAATTCTGGTATCTGTTAATTTTCTTCAAAGTAGTTTAGATTTTCAGGCCAAAGGGTTGGAATTCTTTTATTGCAGCTTACATAAAACCATTGAACAGGCAGGCATGAAAGAATAAATGAAAGTTTATTAATGACTAGAAGGCCTTACAGATACTTTTGCACAGACTGGCCATATAGGTAGTTATGCCTGGAGAATGAAAATAGACAAGAAAATGGTGTGAACAAATCTCAAGAGAGGAACAGGGATATATAGGAATACACTGTAGATCAGATGGGCAAGTATATGGAAACTAAAACAGAGAGAGTATTGAGGCCAAATTATAGAATATTATAGACTAAATCCCTTTTTAAAAATGAAACAGAGAACAAAAGATGATAATATACATGATTAAATTCACAATTATTCAATATTGGAATCATGGTTACTTGATTTCTTGATCCATGATTTCTGCAGACATGAGCATAGGTTTGTAGGTGTATGTGTTGGGGAAAGAAGCACATCTTTGTACATTTTAGTGTTAAGAACTTGCTTGGGGTAAGAATTTTTTTTTTTTTTGATAAATAGATGATATCTTGTCTTATGATTTTTCAATCATAAAGCAGAATTTATTTTAATGCAGCTGTTCAGTGATTTTTCTTTCCAGTACAGAATTATTGCATGACTAGTCAATATTTTTCTTTTCTAAGGGATAGCCATCTATAAAGGCACAAAGACATACTACTGGGGAAAGTTTCTTGAGTATGCCTTTTATTTTTAGTTTTTCCCTTTCTTTTTCTTTCCCTTGTCCATTTTTCTTCCTTTCCCTTCCTTCCTTTCCTTCCCCCTTCCTTTCTTCTTTCTTTCCTTCCTTCTTTTCCCCTTCCTTGTCTCTCTTCCTTCCTTTCTCTCTCTCTTTCCTCTTTCTCTCTCTCTTTCTTTCTTTTTCTTCCTTTCTTCCTTTCATCCTTCCTTCCTTCCTCCCTCCATCCCTCCCTCCCGTTTCCTTCCTTCCTTCCTTTCTTCCCTTCCTTTTCCTTCCCTTTTCTTCACTTCCCCCCCTTCCCTTCCCTTCTCTTTCCTCCCTACCCATCCCTTCCTTTCCTTTCCTCCTTCTTTTTTTTCTTAGTACACAGCAGATGGGAACTAACACAAAGCAGTAATCAAAAAGAAGCACTTTGCCTTACTTAATGAGACTTTTTTAGATTCAATTCAACACATGCCAAGACATCATGACCACAAGGGGTCAGCCAAGACCCAAAGGGAAGGAAGGTGTGCAGCACTGAGGTTTTGTCCAAGAAAACACTGGCTTGTCTAAAAACCAGCATTGAAACACTGCTGTATGCTATTCAAAGTCAATATTTGCACTATCATTGGCTCCAGGTTTGTTTACTTCTGTGTGCTCAACTTGACCAGTTTACTAATAAACACAATAAAATGGTTTAGGCAGGACTTCAGCAAAATATTCGAGAGGATCCATAACACCAATAGACTATCTTTCTTGAAAGAGTAAACAAATCAGACAACAACTCAGTGAATGTTTCCAAACACTTGAATATATTACATTTACATTAAATATCTTGCCCTTACTTTTTTTTTAATTTTATTTTTTTTTTATTTACTTGATAGACAAAGATCACAAGTAGGCAGAGAAGCAGGCAGAGAGAGAGGGGGAAGCAGGCTCCCCACCGAGCAGAGAGCCCGATGCGGGGCTCGATCCCAGGACCCTGAGATCATGACCTGAGCCAAAGGCAGAGGCTTAACCCACTGAGCCACCCAGGCGCCCCTCTTGCCCTCACTTCTTAAAGATGTCTTTTGAAGATAATGAAATTATTTTATTTGACCAGTATTTCTAAATAAATGTGAGGCTAGCACAGTGATTGATGCAATAGCAACAATTCACTTAAAATAACCCACGGATAAATTGACAGTATATGGAGCATTAACACTTACTAGAAACAATGCAATCCCGTTTTGTTCCACTTTGCATGCTTAAGTGTTCCCTATTGTATTCCTCTGTATACTTTCAAATCAAAAATATGACGAGTTCCTTTGTTTGCTGAATTACCACTTAGCAGGCATATCTTCCAAACAAGGGTTTGTGTACTTTAGCAGCTCAGCAGGAAACAGGTTTTTCAATAAATACCATTTCTTAATAGTCTAGCTCATTAATGATTTTATTACTTTCTGAAAGTATGACAAATCCCCCATGAAACTCAATCACATGTCAAGAACAAAAGCACACATACATAGAAACTCTGAAATCTTGTATTAGGCAAGCTTCCCCCCACATTTTGTATCTCTTCTGCTGAGACGCTTTAGAGTATAGAACTATAATGTCTCCTGCATCGACGCATGATGTAATGTAAAATATAGAGTGATTGAGAGCAAGTGAAATGCAGTTGCTGGGTCCAGAACAAAATGTTCCCCCAAAGTAAAAAGGAAACCAACAAAGTAGAATTACAGGCTCTGAGCATAACCGTTTGTGTGTAAAGGAAATAAGAAAGGGATTCTTGTAAGAAGATTTTTACTCCCTCTGGAGAGAGTAGTGTAATAGGGATCCTTCAGTCGGCATCAGCACAACTATAAACCTACAATGTACAATATCAACACAATTCATTACTTGCCATTGAATGTGAAGCTTAAAAATCTCCATGGAGAAGAAACATCAAACTATATGTACCTGGTGTTACTCTAGGTTTGTTCTCTGTGGCGTTTTTCTTCTTATTTTGTAAGCACTTTAGGCACAACAATTGTATCAATTATTGAATTTATCTTTCCAGGAATGTTATAGGTTTTTAATAAATATTAAATAACAATAATCAGAAATGTCCAGGAAAAAATATCATTTTAATTTGAGAGCCAGAAGTCTTAAAAACAAGCAATAGTTTTATTAAAATACAATGTAAATTAATAAATACATTTAAATTATGTTTTGTAGTCGAATTAGCATGTTACTTTACTTTTTGGTCCTAGATATTGCCCTCACATTATGTCAAAAAATTTTTTCAAAATACAAACTTCATATTCTTGTTCAAAGCCATATGTATTTCATGAAATTACATAAATGATTTCTAACAGAATGTTTTTTATCTATTTATAGTATTCAATTGTGCAGGATAATTGTGAATCTAATCTAGATGGAGGAATATTTCTATTTAAAATATGTCATATAAAGTTCATCTGGTTATTTTCACCTTCAAGATAAAGATAAGCAAACATGACAATGATAATGAAAGTAGAGTTTATAAGCCACAGTCAAATTACTATGATTCAAACGAAATATTAGGATATTATGTGAATGAAGAACTGCACATATTTGTGTGCTAATTATATTAGACATATTTTGATCAAAAAGATTAAAACTTTAGCAACATAAACCTTGGGATATGCAAGTCTCTGATTGATAACAGAAATGAGAAACTCATAGTTAACTTCAAAGAAGACATAACTATGGAAAATAAAGATGAAATAAGATGATGATGATGATGAAGAATATGTCATAAATAAATGGCATTAAATTCTTTAAAATTATGAAGAACTTATATGCCTTGATTTTTGTAGGTAGGAAAGTCTTAATGGAGGTTGATGGACTTTTCAGCTTGTTCTTAAATAAAGAGCTACCTTTAATAAACAGAAAGGTTAGATGTTCCAGATGGTGTGAACACATCTGGAAATGTTATAGACAAATATGAAAGAAAAAATAATGCAATTTGGTTGGAATATCCCTTTAATACATTGGTTTTCTTTCCTTTAATTTATCATTTTAAGGCTAGACAAATTTTATTCATTGTTGATTAATGAAAGTTTCTTTCTTTTTTTTTTAAGATTTTATTTATTTATCTGACAGATAAAGACACAGTGAGAAAAGGAACACAAGCAGGGGGAGTGAGAGAGGGAGAAGCAGGTTTCCTGCTGAACAGGGAGCCTGATGTGGTACTTGATCCCAGGACCCTTGACCTGAGCCGAAGACAGACGCTTAATGACTGAGCCACCCAAGTTCCCCAAAAGCACTGAGCTTTGATAGAAGCTTGATCTACTATAATAAAAAATTCTTTTTTTTTAAACTCTTTTACCCATTTTGAGTATAGGAGCTTGTATTTGCCTTATCACACAAAATAAACTTATATATATTCAGTTACATATGTGTATATACTTGATTGTGATTTTTATAAACTAAATTAAGATATTTTATAATGGACTATTGCAAAAAATGGGATGCTGTGTAAGGATGCATAAGGATTTATATTTTTTCATTCAATTCAATAAGTATTCATTTGAGTTTAATAGAACATTTGTGATTCGCTCTATCTCATACTTGTACTATTTCTTTTTTTTTTTTTTTTTTTTTTTTTTTCAGAAATCACAAGTAGGCAGAGAGGCAGAGAGAGAGGAGGAAGCAGGCTGTCCGCAGAGCAGAGAGCCCGATGCGGGGCTCGATCCCACTACCCTGGGATCATGACCTGAGCCGAAGGCAGCGGCATTAACCCACTGAGCCACCCAGGTGCCCCTATTTCTTAAGTATTATTAGCATTTTATTACTAAACCAGAAGCTCTGTCAGATAGAGGCCAAGTCTAGTATGCCCATCAACACAAAAGCAATGCCTATCACACTGCTTGCTCAAAAGGACGGCTCAGCGCTGAATGAACAAAGAACTGATTTGATGGATTCCATTGCATTTTAAAGATCGGTATTTTCCTAAAGCAGTAGTATCTATATGTTTTTGATCATATACCCTTTAAAATACTGCCCAAGCTATGTAATAGAAGGGATTACTTCTTAGGAGCGTGTATAGTTATTTTTCATGAGTTTAAATAATTGTATAGAATGTAACTTCTGTTGTTTTATAACTATGGATATTTTAAAAATTAAATCAATACATTCCTTTCAGAATATATATCCAATGGTATAGAAATACCAGAGTAATTTTAAAACTGTGGTAATATATTTCATCAGTAAAGAGATATCATTTGGTTCTTCCTTTATCAAAATATATTTATTCTTTTAAAAAAGTATTTATTGGGCATCCAATGTGCATCAGTCATTGCTCTAGGCACTGACATATGTATTGGAGGTTCCTGTGAGCATAAGCAATTTCTGTATAGCTTAATCTGTTGCTTTGGGATATCCTATTTGAGAGATACAGGCAACCATACTTTTGCTTATCCCTAGGATATAAGTTACTCCTTTGTGTCTAAGTACTCATAGAATTTTTTTGAGTCTAACTTTTTAAAGACAAACTCAAATATCAGTATTTTCATCTAATTAGCTTACAATTTAGAGAGACTTTTCAATTTTGAAATTTAATTCAGCAAAATTTCTATAGAAGACTAGTGTTCTGATACTATTCTGTTTTGTTTTTCTTTTTCATTTTTCTCTTTATTCATGTTGTGTTGAGTTTTTTTAGTTTGACTTTCAAATCACTAATGGGAGTGGGTGTGCTAAGAGCATGTAGGAAAGTAGCTTCTTCACAGTAAAGCTTGACTTTTTCATCAGCATCTTGGAGCTAAAACTACTTATCTAAACTTTCTGTGATTTAGCTGTCTCACATTACTTGGAGGCTAACAATAGAATATTCCGAGTACTGTAGAAACTCAGTGTCTTTTTCTGAGTTTTCATATAGATTTGGATGTCGATTTGGGTACAGTCAGTCAAGACATTTCTGATGCTTCACTGCACACTCTCTTCAACTCATTTCATAGCTCTTGGCCACTTATTCTACCTCAGCTAGTATGTTTATGACTCATACCTTGTAGGCTGTGACATTACCTCACAGGGGCAATAAGTGATGATGCCTCATCCACTTATTTCCCATTCTGTGTACATCTCACTTACTCCTGATGCTACTAAGCAATGCCTTACCACGGTACCTGAGTAAGAACAATACTTGGGCTACCAGGAAATGTTGGGGAATAAAACCCAATGGGAAGGAAATTTAGCCAATAGTTAATGAAATGGGGAATAAATTATTCCTTTTTCCTCTCCTAATGATCCCAGAATGCAGTATGTCACACAACCTTTTAGAAAAAATCTCTATAAGCCTGAATGATCATTTAATGCCTCACACCAAGTGGTGGTTAGCTCTGTAGTGTTCCTTGTGTTTTCTCTCCCTTCCTCCTAGTTTCAATCCCTTTTCCTTTCATTGCTTTTTTCCAGAAAGAACTCATGAAGATAGGGGAGGGATCTTCCAATAATTTCCTGCAATGGGTCTTTGAATCTTAGACTTGAAATGGCCTGTTGCAAGTTAATTTGAGATACCCAATCTTTATTGGCATAATATTGAGAAAATGACCAAACAGCACCAAGGATGTGGAGATGCTTGGTGATCTTATGTAAGATCTAGGAGCTCAGCACCTGACTAATACTTATGGGAAGGTCCAAAGGTCATCCCTTCACTAAAGAAATAAGCAAAGCTCTGGTGATGGCAATGCCAGCTGTGAAAGTTTGGTGATACTTGTCTTGTGTAGGCCAATACTGGGAGACAGTCTTGTGAACATCATTGGGGACTAAATAGTTACAGAATGGAAGAGAACAGATGGCAACCTTTAACCATCAGGTGACAAAACAAATAAACAAACAAACAAACAAATAAAACAAAACAAAAACACCCTGGAGATTACTTTATGGTGTGATGATTTGTAGGGACCTATGGCTAATAAATTATAATGATCTTCAGGGTAAGAAGGATAGAGAATATATTAGCATATAGCTCAAGTTGAATAATGAAAGGGAAAGTAAATTCTACAATAGAAAGCTATTTTCTGTAGTTTCTGGTTTTAAGACAGTTCATAGGCCAAGAACTAAATGTTTCAAGAATAACCCTGTTCATCTTGGGGAAGGACTCTATAACCAATTATATGTCATAAGTATCCTCATATCCTTCCCTAAGGAACTGTGGACATTAAGTAGAGAAACTATATGTTGGGGGAACAGATATCTCCAGATATTTTTATATTACTTTTTTATAATTTTTATAAAAAATAATTTATATAAATTTTTATATATTTTTATTAAACCGATTTTTGAAATAATCCCTTATTCACCAAAAAGTCAATGAATTTCATTTGACAGGTAAGACTGTGAGATTAAGCAGCTATTTTTGCTTGATACCATAGAGTGGTTACTTCAGTAACATGCATTTTTATTTATTTGCTGTCATTTCTAACTCACTGCCCTTCAGTCTAACTACTGCTTCTGAAATAACATCCCCAATGAAGTCATGCTCATAAGTTTTTGTATCAGGTTCTGTTTTGCCAGGGAACACAGGTTAAGGCAATATATCTATATGTTGAAAAGCCAGTCAAAGAGATGTACTTTTTCACGGTTTTGTTTTGTAAGTTAACACATACATACTGTTTAAAAAATATTTATGACTTAATTTTGATTAAAATATTTGTTATTTTTGGAAAGCAAATCATAGTGCCTGCCTTTTCTGTCTTTAAGAACAAGAGAACAATTCCATCAAAAACCATTCCCTCAGTATAAGAAATAGCACAGCATACTAAGGGACTTAAAAGTTTAAATGTATCTGAGATGCTATCTTGTCTTTATGATACTTTACGTAAGTCATCCAACTAATAATAAAACAGTTCCCCACTACCACCCATTATCTAGAGCAAGGATGCAAAAGCTAAGGGAAAATTGCATATATGTTCTCCACACTTCTTTTAGTTTCCTTCACCCTGAAATATACAGATTCCTATGCATTTAGCTATAATTGTCTCTTTGAACAGTTATCTTTATTAAACACTGGTCTATTAATTTCAGTTGTTTTACAGTACAATTTTAAGTTATTCTTCCAGGAATCGCTCTCCTGTCAAAAGCTTACTTGAGTTTTCCCCTATTCGAGTCATGTATCAATTTTATATAATCTGAACATTGAATATTCATATACATATACATAATCCTTTCCCATTATTGAATCACTCCAGTTCTCACACTGACTTCATATTCTCCTTTGACGATCTCTTTGAAATTGTTTCCTCAGTTCTCACTTTCAGCTGAATAACTCAGATATACTTTGTATTCACTATGTACCTAATTCCCTTTTATGTCATCGAGTATCCTTGTAATAGCTGAGTAAAATCTTTATCTGATAATTTTCTTCTCTAGGTCATTCCAAAGTTGGTCTCCTTACATGTCTTTTCTCTTGAGAATTTAACTATTTTTTCATGTTCACTATTTTTTTATCATTAACTAGACATTGTGATTGTTATTATATGGATACTCTAAATTCTATTCTTCTGAAGAGTGTTTGTGTGTGTGTGTGTTTCTTTGCTTATTGGTTTTAGAAGAAAATTAATTTGATTGGATTCCCTCTCAGGTGGCAACTCAAATCTCAGTTCTTTCCTTTTAATTTTTAACTAGAATGTATGAAGTATTCCTTGCAATTAACCTGGTTTGGATGTCAGGCAAAGATTTCAGCAGAATTTATACATAGATTTTTAGGTTCCTGGTCCTTGGCTCTCTTCTTTTCAGAATTTTCCCTTAGATTTTGTATCCTTAGTGGTGGCCCTGACTCGTTTCTCAAGTCCCTTGGGTCAGAAGGCCTTATCAGAATTTTATCTGCCTAATGTGGCACCAAATAGTGCCAATATCTTTCTTAATCTCATTGATCTTTTCATAGTTTCCTTCAATCCTTTCATATGTGGAGAGAATTTTCTTTTCACTTCTCACGTTGGTTCATTTCTCTTCGACAGTCTCAGATCTAGTCACCCCGGTTTTCAGTAAGTGTGGAACATCGATCCTAAGCCAGTAAGTAGGAGCTTTGTTATTCTAATCTTGGAGATGATAATCCATGAAAATAACACTGAAGACATTCCCACATATTTACATTTAAAGGAGTTACTTAGGAAGCAAAACTAGTTGCTATAACATAGCTCTTACATGTCAAATTGAATGAGGAAAAGACATACTTCTGTTGCTGGAAAATACAACTTTACACTAACTTCCCCTTTAAGTCCTCTCATAAAAGAAAATATGGAAACTCCATGAGGAAACAAAGTAAATACTAAACAGGAATATCCTCTGGTAGTGTCCTGACGGTGAGATAGATCAGTAAGAGGGAGCAAAGGGTGAGAGAGGGCCAGAAAAGAATTCCAAGTATTAATTGACTGAATGGTAGTCATCTTTTTGTGATGAAGGACCTGATTGCCCATAGATAATCATCAGTTTTTGTTTGTTTGTTTGTTTGTTTTGTGATAAAATACTCCATATGAATTATATAGAGGGTTGTTTCCCAACTACAACTATTTCTTACTCTTCCCCTAAAATAGCAGGCCACTTGGTGTTACCATATATCACTGGGGAAAGGCAACATGCAGTATCAGAAATGTTCATGTCCTACCTGGGCAATTCCATGTTGGGAATACTGTAGATAGGATCCAAGGATTAGAAGACTAGTGGAGAAAGACAGTGTGGTAATATGCAATCTCCATTGCCACTCTATATCTGAGGTACTATAATCAAACATTTAATTTGTCAACTAATAGACAAGAAGGACAGGTTTTTTTTTTTTTTTATATCTATTACCAAAAAAATGAAATTGGAAAGAGGGGTTAAATTATATGGTGAATACAATTTAATAATGTGACAATTTAATCTGTCACATTTAGGTGCACTTATATCTTATTACTAACAGTGGATTTTCAATGCTAAGCAGCTTGAAAGTCTGGTGTTCAGCAGTTCTTTATTTCCTGCCTTAAGAATGCTTTGCATCGTGGTGACTGACACTTTAATCTACAATCCAATTGGGAAATAAAACAGAGGAATTATTCCTCAAACTTAATCTTACTCTTGGAATATTGGCTCGATTACGAAGGGTTTTTCTCCTGGGACTGAAACAACTTTCTTTGGTTCTAATAATTTGTTCCCTGTCTGTAGCTACACTGGGTTGTTTCCCTTGTCTCGAAATGCCAAAGAAGGCAACCTATACTTGCTCTCTTCTTATGGCAGACTGATGCCCAGGGTTTAATTTAAATTATGTAAACCATAATAATTTGGATAATTTGTTATATCTGTGAAACAGAAATTAAAATTAAGTTATTTAATTTAATTTAATTAATTAAAAAAGTCAAGTACCTGTACAAGAATGGTCTACTTTATATTGTTTGAAATGAAATCTAAGAATTCAGTAAAACCGGATCGGGAAAACCATACCTATCATAGAGAAACCTGAGTTCTTAAATGACTACAAAAATTAAAGAGGAAGGAGGGGGAGGAGGAGAGAGAAGAGGAGGAGAACAGGAAGAACAAGAAGAAGAAAGAGAAGAGAGGAAGAAGGAGGAGGAGGGGAGAAGGAGGAGGAGGAGGAGGAAGAGAAGAAGAAGAGGAAGAAGAAGGAGGAGGAGGAGAGGAGAAAAGGAGGAGGATGAGGTAGAGGAGGAGGAGGAAGGAGGAGGGGAAAAAGAAAAAGAAGGAAAAGATATTGGGTTCCCTAACACACACACACACATTGTACAACCCAGTTGACCTTACTGATTCAAATCATTATTTGGTCTCAGATTTCTTATTTTATAGGTAACTTGACTTTTATGTTCTCCACTTGCCTTCTGGGGATAACTAATGACATACAATTTGTAAGCAGAAAGTTCCATAAAAATTCTAGGAAGATAGGTGAGAAGAAGCTGAAATGAATGCAGAAGTTGAAATTGGAGAAACATGAACTCCAGTGGAGTATTTGCACAAAGGAAAACAGTCAGAAATAAAGGTAAGTAATGAAGACTATGCCTATGAAGAAGAAACAGTACCTGGGAAATGTTAACAAAAAGAAAATCAGTAGAAGGCATTTTGCTTCATTAAGTCCATCTTGGTATGTGAAGTGAGGAATAAATTTTAGTTAAAGGAGAGGAAACAGAATGCTCAGCAAACCCATTTAGAAAGAGAAAGAGAGCCTTCAAGGTAGTAGAGAGGCTACAGTATCATTTGATAGGCTGGATCTTTCAAGAGTAAATGGTTATCTGAGGAAGGTAAAGTCCTAAACCATGGTGTATAATGTAGGTTGGTTTTCTTGGCCATGAATGTATTCGGCATACATTAAATATACTGTCTGTCGGAGAATGTCAAGTTTCTTTGGATTTATACTTCATTAAAGAGAAATTTAGCTCTATTACAAAAATGCATGAACAAAGTTTTGCTTCAAATTTTGATTCGGTTTGCTATTCTAATTTTAGGTTGAAGGGCATAATAAACATGACTAACAGGAAATAAGCTCCAGAATTTCTCTTAAAATAAGAAAGTTCCAATAATCAATAGTTAAATCTATTTATAATAGTTTTTTTTCTACTCTCCTAACTTCAGTAGGACTTTGATACAATTGCATATACCAAAAGACACATCAAAATAAGTTATTACAGGAGCTTTATATGGTAATTAATGTTATATTCCAACATCACTACGTATTTCCTCAAGTCATATATCTCATGCAAAGAAACAAAATACTACTGCACACAATAGGTAGTACTTAACTGTAGGAAAGATAGTATTTTTAAAAAGTGAACTTCCAAAGCTATACTATCATTAAAAAGAAGTTTATTGAGTATTCTTAAATATTGTGTACTTTTGCTGATCTGAGTGACATGTAAGTGAAAGAAGACCTGTCACTATTTGGTGACAAAGTAACATGTATTTTGGAAATCCTTTTCTTATTTTATTTTTCTTTTTTTTCTCTCTCTCTCTCTCTCTCTTTTTTTTTTTTTTTTAATTTAATGTTTTTGCTTCTGAGAGCTCCCCACAGGAAACTAATTCTCCTTGTTCTTTTGCAAATACTCTATTGCTTGAAGACTTTGACAAACTGTGTAATGAAGGGTTTAGTCCCCAGTAATGAATGTCATGATCCTAACAATAAGATCCAACAAACAATTTGAAGTGATGTGGTGAATGCTGACTCTGTTGTAGAGCACACACAGAGTCTGACTGGTCTAAATAATTACTGGAGTTTGGCGGAGCTACAGTTTTTACAGCCAACTACGATGGCACCTGCTGAGCTTCACATTATTTTGAAAAATAATAGGTTCTTCCAAAGGAATGAATGCTTTATAGTACAGTAATTGAATGCAGGCATCGATATACTTGCTTTCTTTGTGTTCTTGAGAATCTCTTTATGTTGGGGTTTCGTTTTGTCAACCACGTTACATTTTAAGGAGTGCCCATTAGTCTCAGTATTATCATTTGTTGAGTCCCTTCAAAGAAGAATCGGTACTAGACATTTGAGAGATGCATTTGCAAAGATAAAATATGTGCCTCTAATATATTATAATGATGTATTTGTTACTTATTTTTATATTTTATAGTTCCATATATATACATTATATATATATATATATATATATACACACACACACACACACACACAGAGCTATACAATATACAGAGGCATGTATATGAAATACACTGATTGTGGAAGAATGTTCTTTTTCTACCTCTTTTGCTTTTCTGTGCTGATCTTCCAGTTTAAATTGAACATAGTCTGGTTCTAGGCAAGGAGATAACCTTATTACAGTAGAGAGATAGCAATATCTCCATACTTAGACTGCTGGAACAAACTTTTTTTTTTTTTTCTCTGTTGTACTGAAGGACTAAGAAGGCCACAGGAAGATCATTTCCATAGCTTCTTTTATTTCAAACAAGAGGTTTGAGAGACAGAAACTTCTTGATAGGACCCCAGGCACTGTCCCTGCTGGGTTATTATTGAACATTTGAATAAATTAGACCCCTGGAATCTACCAGAAATAGCACTGTACCTGGATTTCAAGAAAAGGTGTCTTTCTGTGGTTCCCAAAGTGTGACTCATTTTTAATTACACTGCCTGATCTGAAACAAGAGGACACAAAGCTGGCATGATTTCCTATTCAGATGGTGAGGACGAGGTCAGGTCTAGGTCTTTCAGAAACTTTTAGGATAATATCTCTAAATTCAGGAGCTTGCAAGAAGAGACAGTGTGGAGGTAGAGCTTTTGGGCCCATCATCAATGAGCCAAGGGATACAGGGAAATTCTGACTTTTGTCAAGTTACTTTTTATGTCAAACTCTGCTTGAATTTTGCCTTATCTGTTGTCCTTTATGCCTTCTGAATTCAGAAACTGCAGCACTCCTCTGCACTATCTCTGTTTCTGCCAGGGAAGTAGAGCTAGCTGTCAGAATTGGGAATGTCACATAGACATAGTCAGAGGTGATATTTTCCCCCTTTGGTGAGTATGAATCTGAACCAATTCTCCTCTGAAGTGTTCCCATTACTTACAGAAAAGAAACACAGTGAATGTTATCGGCTGGAAATTTCCTCTAATGCCACCATTGTGCATATCCTTATAGCTGATCATCTATCTAAGAGCACTGGCAAAGTAAGCCTCTGTTTTCATCAGCCGCCATGTATTTATTTCTAGACCTCCCAAGGAAATGTGGGTGCCTCTACATATAGACAAAAACAATCTAGTGTTTTATTTAATCAGAACAACTAATCATCAGCACAAGTAAAACTTCCCTTTAACCAAACAGGTTTACTAAGTAGCAAATCTCTAGATTGATAAAATAAGGCATTGTTCATTTAGAGCAGTGAGCCTTGAAATTATAGGTTTCTAAGTGAAAACACATTGTGTTTGGGAGCATCCCAGGGGCAGAGTTGCTCTTACTTGGGGAGATTAAGAAGAGAGAATTAGAGGCGAGGTTAGACTGTATATGACTGAAAGAGAATCAATATTATTTATTTCTATGGGTCTCATAATAGAAAAACAAAAGATAAATGCCTAAATATGAGCAGTGCCCATGAACATACAATAATAGTATTTATATGATGATTCTTATATGCCCTTCCTGTACAAAATATGTATATTATATTTATAACTATGTGCAATATAAGTAATATAAATATATATTATTACATTTAATCCTCACTTTTATTAAGCCTATTTCGTGCTGACAGGGAAAATAGGTACTCGTGATAGCTGAGTACATAGGCCCAGGTCATAAGGCTGGAAGATGGCTGACCTGGGATTTAAACCATTTCAGTCTTGCATCATTGTTCAGGCTTCTAAGAACTATGCAACAGTGCCTCCCAGGAGAAATGCCAAATTTCAAAAGGTATATTAAAAAAAAAAAAATTGGTCTGGAGGACAGAGAATGGAGTTGAGGGGAATTGGAAAGGGAGTTGAACTATGAGAGACTATGGACTCTGAAAAACATTCTGAGGGTTTTGAAGGGGTGGGGTGTGGGAGGTTGGGGGAGCCAGGTGATGGGTTTTATGGAGGGCACATATTGCATGGACCACTGGGTGTGGTGCATAAACAATGAATTCTGTTATACTAAAAAGAAATTAAATAAATAAAAAATTAATTAAAAACAAAAAAAATTGGTCTAAGTAATGGTTAAAATTATCCAAATTAAATTATTCAGGTTAAAACAATGATATGCCTGATATATTTATATTTCTAAATGACAATATCCAATGACAACATTTTTATAGGAATATAGGTGATTTTCATACATTAAAGTGGATTTCTAATTTGCCTGAATCTTTATGGAATATAATTTAGCAATATATGAAAACATTCTTTTTTTTAAGATTTTATTTATTCATTTGAGAGAGAGAAAGAGAGAGCATAAGCAGAGGGAGAGGGAGAAGCAGATTTCTCACTTCTCAGAGCCCGATGTGGGGCTCGATCTCAGGACCTGGAGATCATGACCTGAGCTGAAGGTAGGCACTTAACCATCTGAGCCACCCGAGAGCCCCAGAAAGATTCTTTAAATATTATTTTCTTTGCTCAAATAATGATACTTCAATATTACTTTCCAGGAAAATAATTGGAAACAAATATTTGTGTGAGCAACACTCAAACATGTATTTCCTGTATTTTTTTTTCCTGTTGTGCTGTTGGGGCCACTTGCTATAAAAATGTTGTATGTACATGTGTTGAATGAAATTTGTGTTTAATGCCTGATATTCCTTATGTATTATTTATAACACTAAATATTGATCATGAGCATGTTCCCAAACAGGAGATTGTTTACAAAAATCATGTTTTATCTATAAAAGATACATTATATGATGTTAAAGAGGAAGACGATGATTCTGCTGGTTATGATGATATGGGTATATAGGTATAGAAGTGCATTAATTTAAAAATTACCACAAAACAAATATTATTAGGAAAAGTTATCCTATAAAGTAGAATATGTAGTTTGATTATAGTTTGGAATATTTGTGATGTACATGCACATATTCTATATAGAATACATGTATATAGACAATTCAATTTTGGAATACACACATTCCCACATATATAATTCCATTTTAGCTTATATCTAGAAAAATATTAATCAAAATATTCAAAGTAACCCTCTATCACTAATGTGCAGTTTTCTTTACAGTTTGCCTTATTCACTAAAAATGCATAAGGTTTATATTTATAAGGTTTATAATAAATAATAAAAACAAAAATATTTTTGAGTCAAATTAAAAAAAACTTGATATATGTGCACATATCTTAAGTCATACATAGTTACCCAAATACAGCACCATGTTTGCAGTGGTAGGAAGTTTTCTCCTCAATGTATAAAAAGCACTAGTGTCTGGAATATAGAGGAAAATATATATATTTTACAAATCAGCTCATATCTTGCAGTTTTGGAGGCTGGGGTTGGGAAAGAGAAAACTAGCTATCTTACTGAATGATACAATTGTATGTTTTCTTAACATTCCACATATGGCCTGTTTAATATGCCCATCAGAAGGGAGACTATTAGTGAAGTGACAATACATAGTCCTTCCCTCTATACATAGAAACATACACTTTTGAATAAATGTTATTATCTTACATAGCTCATTTAAAAATACACACACACACACACACACACACACATATATATATATATGACTGATGCCTAAGATTTTTAAAACTGAAAATCTTATCCTACACATATTCAGTGAATTTATTTTTTATTTTTTAATCAAAACCACAATCCTCAAATGATATTGCACTTTGTACAGCATTGTTTAATTATTAGATCTTGGATCCACTATCATTAATAATGTTTAATTTTCTAGTATGTGATGGACATTATTTGTGAAAATAGCTTTGACTTATTTACACAAGCTTAGGAAAGTTAATGAATGGATATCCTTAATACAAAGGGATGAGAGTTTTGTGAAATAAAAATGGATTTTTAATTTTTATTATTTATTTGACAGAGAGAGAGAGAGAGAACACAAACAGGAGGAGTAGCAGGCAGAGGGAGAGGAAGAAACAGGCCCCTGCCCTGAGCAAGGAGCCCAACATGGGGCTCAACCTCAGGATCCTGGGATCACGACCTGAGCCAAAGGTAGTTGCTTAACCGACTGAGCCACCCAGGTGCCTCTGTATACAAATGAATTTTTAAATAAGGATTTAGCAGAATGAATATATAAATACCATATTGTAGACTCTATAGGACCTTGTGAAAAATACAGATCAAGTCCCAATTAGGAAATAAGTTGTAAGAGGCACCATATATTCATTTATTTTGTTCTAGTTTTGTGGGTTTTATAAATTATATCTATAAATATAAGATCAAATGTGCAACATGGAACTTTCTGTATTTTCATATACTGAACATAATATTTGTTTTGAATGTTGTCTTCCTCCATTCGGTTGCAAAAACAAAGCACCACAATTTAAGTGGCTTAAAAACAACACAAACTTATTTCTCACAGTTTTGGAAGCTTGAAGTATGATATTAGGGTGCCAGAATGGTTGAGTTATGGGGAGGCTCATCTTCTGAGTTTCAGACTTTTCATATCTTCAGGTAGAAGAAGGGATTAGAGAGTTCTATGGGGCCTCTTTTACCAGAGAACTAGTTGTATTCATAAGGATTACACTGTTATGAAGTAATCATCTCCTAACATCATCACACTAAACGTTAGGATTTCAGCATGTGAATTTTGGGGAAACAAATATTTAGACCATAGCAAATATCCAGTTTTCTGGAGGGAACTTAATGAGTTTAAGTGGTTGTGAGTTTACTCAATATCAAACATTCATTAGGGAGCCAAATCTTGTCCTCAGAGTCAGTAGAGATTTCTGAATTCTACACAGAGCCTCTGCAGCTTCCTCATCCCAGTGACTATAGGTCCATGGTCCCTCTCTCTGCTGAGTTCTCTATTTTTATGCCAAGAGGTGGGAATCAGGAAAACATTTAGGTTCTGGCTCTTTGGACAACATGAAGCTCTGGGACAGGCCCTCTAGGATGATCTCTGAACACCATTCACAGTACTACTGGACTCCTTTTGTTACTCTGTCGTAGTGCCAGGAAATCCTGGGACATGCTGCCTGCAAGGGCCCCAGAGGGGAAAAGGATACATGAGTTTCCCATCTCTAGGAGTTTTATCACTTAGGGAATGACATCTAGAACACACGCTGAGAGAGTGAGAACAAGGATATTCCTCAGAGATCAATTGAACATTTCTCTCTTGGTTGTTCATTCTTGCTCTTTTCTTCCACTTCCCAGGTGGTGTTAAAATCTTATTAAAATATTCAAGATTTCTTATGTTAAAATTTGAAAACAGTTGCTGATAACTTGTGTCAAACTTCTTTATCAACTCAGTATTTTATCAAATATTGATATAATTTACTATAGTATTTATTGTTACTTTGCTTAACAGCTTTTGGAGTTAAGACTTAGACAATATTTGAAAGAAGGGTTTTAGTCTGCTCTTTGGTCCATTATAGCAGAAATAACACAGGAATTATATTGTATATATATATTTATTAAACCTCAGATATAAAACAATCTGGATTAAGTGTGCCTTTTAATTTAAGTCTTCATCTATGAGTGAATGTTCTGTTAAGATTTTCTAACCATCCTTGGGGAAATTTTGGCATTAGAAATTTCTCAAAGCATCTAATTTAAATATCCTCATATGTTTTGATGTTGGAGGAAAAAAAGGAACTCCTATTCTTTTTTTTTTTTAAATCTTCTCACTATTCTATTAGAATTTTTTTTTAAGATTTTATTTATTTATTTGACAGATAGAGATCACAAGTATGCAGAGAGGCAGGCAGAGAGAGAGAGGGGAGGAAGCAGGCTCCCTGCTGAGCAGAGAGCCCGATGTGGGGCTCGATCCCATGACCCTGGGATCATGACCCCAGCCGAAGGCAGAGGCTTTAACCCACTGAGCCACCCAGGCTCCCTCTATTAGAATTTTTTAATAATTCTTTTTTTGTGGGATTTTCCATTATAATCTTAAGCCATTTTCTTTCCCTTTCATATAAGCTTTAAACTAAACTTACTAGTTGCAATAGCAAATCATGTATCACCCGATGTATGATTGGAATTTTATTACATTTATAATTAATTTAGGGAAAAGTGACATTTTAAATAATGAATTATTTCTAGAATATAAGTGTCTATACATTAACTCAGATCTCATTTTATTATGCTATCTCATAAAGCTTTATATATTTCAATAAAATAGTACATTTTTTCTCACATAGGTCCTTTAGTTTCTGTGTACTTAATCCTGACAATGCTTAGTTTTTCTAATTTTATTTTAATTGGATATTGCTAATTATCAAATCTCATAATTTCAGTCATTTAGTGTTGAGTTTTAAGTACTTAGGGATTATAACATAAAACATAAAATTTTCAAATAGATAATATTTCTTCTCTAACATATGTGTATATATTTGCATGTAACATAAATATAGCAGATTTGCTGCTTATTTTTAGCTTATTACCTAAAAGATGGAGGAAAAATGCTGTATATTTTTGGTTGTTGGAACATCATGGATTCTTTATGGAAACAGTGTTTCATATAACTTAATTTTTTGATTTGCTGATGGAAATACTGGTAAATATAATTCATCGTGTTAATCATTTCCTCATTTTAAATTCTTCAAAGGATTTCTGATGATTTGTATCAACTTTCTTCATAGATCTTTTTTTTTTAACCTCATATTGATATAGTGGTATGGTATTTATCATTAATTTGTTAAATAGCTTTTGAAATTAAGATTTATACAATATTTGGGAGAATAATTTTAGTATCATTTTTTAAGACTTTATTTATTTATTGGACAGAAAGAGAGATCACAAGTAGGCAGAGCAGCAGGCAGAGAGAGAGAGGGGGAACCAGGCTCCCCGCTGAGCAGAGAGCCCAATGCAGGGCTCAATCCCAGGACCCTGAGATCATGACCTGAGCCAAAGGTAGAGGCTTAACCCTCTGAGCTACCCAGCTGCCCAAATTTTAGTATCTTTTTGTATAGTCCATAATAGCAGAAATAACATAGGAATCTTTTTTTTTAATTTTTTTAAAGATTTTTTTGTTATTTATTTATTAGTTAGAGAGTGAGAGAGAGTGAGTGAGCACAGGCAGACAGAGAGGCAGGCAGAGGCAGAAGGAGAAGTAGGCTCTCTGCGGAGCAAGGAGCCCGATGTGGGACTCGATCCCAGGACACTGGGATCATGACCTGAGCCGAAGGCAGCTGCTTAACCAACTGAGCCACCCAGGCATCCCTAACATAGGAATCTTATAGCACAAAAATGTTTGTTAAATTTTAGATACAAAATAATCTGAATATAGTATCTTTTTCATTTAAATATTTATCTCTAAATAAAATTTTTGTTGAAGTTTCTTTTTCAGTAAATTTTTTCACTAGAAGTTTTCTGAGAAATGTGTAGTATCATTAAATATTCAACATTTTTGAAATTAATTTGTAACTGCTTCCCCTTAATCTTTTTTAATCTTTGGCATTTTTTTGTTTTCGATTTTCTCTTTCCAACATTGCATAATTTTATTTTCTAATTTAAATTTCCTTCATCTTATTCCAAGGTCTTATTTCTTTCAATATGTCATAAAATAACCAATTTTAATATATTACCTAAATTTCCATATTTTTTTCAGTGTTTTTTTAATTTCAATTCCAACTTACATTCTTGTGTTTTGTTTTTCTTCTCACTTTACATTGTTTTATCATTTTGTGATTCTATGATTGATATGTACTATGTCACAGCATGAAACGTTTCCATTTTCAAAATATTTTATTTTAAAAAATATTTTATTTATTTATTTGAAATAGAGAGAGGGAGTGGGAGGAGGAGCAGAGGGAGAGGAACAAGCAGACTCTGTGCTGAGTGTGGAGTCCAATGTGGGTCTCTATCTCAGGACCTAGAGATCATGACCTGACCTGAAATTAAATTCGGTCACTTAACCAACTGAGCCACCCAGGTGCTCCCAATTTTAAGATATTTTAGATGTCTATCTTTAAGGGACGGTTTAAGTGTATTACATTAATTTTTTATAAGTAAGTCTTTTCATTAATTATTATTTTGTTCATAAAAGTGTATTTTGCTTATATAAAGTGTATGTAAATTTAAAAAATTATTGAATCAGAATGTTTGATTAGATAATTTATGCATGCCTATGTCAATGTCAAACTACCACTAGACTATGTAAAGTTACTAAGGCTGAGTTGGCTTTTGATGTTGAAAATACTGCATATAGCTATATTTCCAAAGAGATGTACAATTTATTGACTTGAAATCAAGCCATCTTTACCTGGAGCAAGACATCTGCATTCAGATCCTCAAAGCCTAAGTAACAAAAGTTAAAATCAAGCATAAAAGAAATGCGTAACACAAGGGTAGAATCCATTTCTTAGTAGGACATAGCAGATAGCAATACACCATTAATTCTGCTACCAAGACAGGTAAGTAAAGGGATACATTTAAGGATCCTGTATGTAAACACATTAAAAATCTGCAGAAGCCAGGATAATGGGTTCAAATAGCAGAGAGGGAAGAACCTATATTAATTTGAGTTCAGAATTGCTTCTCTTATGGCTATTTGTCAAGTTTTATTCTGAGCTAGGTGTCAGTTTTCTTATAAGCAGAAAAACTGTACTGGTGAGAAAAAAGAATCGGCATTACTTTTGAGGCCTGCATGATCTGGCATGACATAATAATTTCTAGAATATTCTCTAATTTTCTGCCAGTTTGCCTTTCTTGGATATTTGCTGAGTACTGGTATAGCACGGTGGGCTATAGAGCTGAGATGAAAAGTTAAAGTTAAATATTTTACTATCTTGCAATGCTTGGGAGACAAGTCATGCTAGGGAGAGTTCTTTCTCTTGGGACCTTTGTCAGATTTTGAACTTATTTGAGGTTAGACACCAAAGAGCTAAGCTAAAAATCTTTGAAAAGCAAAACTTTCAGAGTAGAAGAGGGGAATATCTGCCAGGATCTCAATCAAAAGCCTGAACAAACCAAACTCTAGGAAGCATTATATCTGAAAGGCAGTGAAATTTCTGTCTTTACTGTGCTTAGATATAAAGTCCTTTTGAAAGCTAACTGCAACACCTATATGTGGCATAGAATCGTGTATTAGAAGGCATAAAAACAAATATTGAAAGTTAAGAGATAATCAAATCAAGAATAAGAAAAATTGAAGTAGGTACCCTGATAATTTAGTTGTTGGAGTTAGCACAAAGGGACTTTAAGATGACTATGAAAAAATAAACGAAATATAGAAATGATGGTGAAATAAAAGGTAAAAACATCAAGGAATTCAATATAGAGGGTAATTTGTTAATATAAAATAATAAAATGAACATTCTGGGACAGTAAAACTATAACTTTTAAAATTAATAATTCCTTTTATAGGTGTAATAACGGACCAGACATAGTAAGTACAGGATTTACTTACTTAATTAAACATTAGTGCTCATTTAAGTACATGTTGAGTTGTAGCTGCCCAGTGGGATACTTCCAAAATACTGGAGGAAGGATGGATACACTGCCAAATCATCTTTCTTTTCCAGAAGAAAATCACTTTATTCCTAAGGGCCGGGGGGAAGAAGGACATCTTCATGAGTAATTTTTTGACAAATGCAACCTCACACACATCAGAGATCTTTTAGTTTCATACAACAATGTCACGACATTGGGGCTTAAGCCCTTTAATCTTTATGACCCTTTCTCAGTCAATCATAAAGTGAGCTTAAGAATTCTTAATTTCACATATGTGAATCACTTTTTCCAGGCATCTATTATGGGCCATACGCATCAGGATTCAATAATTTCACATTCCCGAGAATCCTCTTCTAAGTTCTCTAAGAGTGAAGACCATCTCTTCTCATCTTTCAGTCTCCTTATCATCAAGCAAGATAACTGGCAAATCACAGTGATGAATAATTGTTGAAGAAAACTTAGGGTAAAATATGAGAGTAGAAACTTGGTATGTGACTTAACACACTATTAAAATGAAGAAATCTTTAGAGTTTTCTTACCTAAATTAGTGGGTTTTTGCAGTCAGAGAATTTAAGAAAAGAAGAAAAAGTAATAGATAATACAAAATGCTGAAGCTCTATTTTCATTCATTTATACCAAAACATAGGAAACAATTGGAGTCACCAAATAATGTGCAAATCAGGAAACTTTCTTAATTCTTTGTGTGAAGTTTGCCTCAACAATGTTACCATTTTTCTCAGAAAACTTTAAAGTATTTTAAAATCTTAATTTTTAAAAACTTCCCCTGAATTAAACAAAACTTGAAATATCAAAATAAAACTTCTCAAAGAATTTTTATAAAGATCATGTGTTCATCAATGTAGGAAAACCAAAAATATTGTCTTAATGAAATGTAGAGGGTAGATTGTGGAAAAGGGAATTGTATACTCTGAAAGTGCTTGCATATTATTTGAGGGGCTTACAGAATAGAACTATATAAGTCCATTTTATTTCTTTTTAAAAATTTTGTATGTAGGGGCACCTGGGTGGCTCAGTGGTTTAAGGCCTCTGCCTTCAGCTCGGGTCGTGATCCCAGGGTCCTGGGATTGAGCCCCACATCGGGCTCTCTGCTCGGCAGGGAGCCTGCTTCCCCCTCTCTCTGTCTCTGCCTGCCTCTCTGCCTACTTGTGATCTCTCTCTCTGTCAAATGAATAAATAAAATATTAAAAAAAAATTTGTATGTAGCAAAATTTGCTTTTGGGGGGGTGTACAGTTTTGGGAGTTTTGAGAAGTGCCTAGGATCATACAATCAAACCCTCCTCCCCAGTCAGGATACAGAAGAATATAGAACAATGTTGTCCCTTCATAGTCAAAACCTTCTCACTCCTAACTGACGGTAATTATTGATCTATTATTTATTAAAGATATGCCATTATGTGCACTACTATTATTATATGTATGTATTTGATAGAGTACAGTATTAATTAGTATTTTCAAAAGAAAATATATAGCTATTTGGCAACTAATTAAGAAATGGAAAAGATTTATAATTGTAACATTAATTTGGAATCTCATATACTTTATTCTTCTCTCTACATCATTATCACTTTTATAATAAAATTAACACTGTAAAATGACTTTAGTGGTGTTTGCATATATGCAGATGATATCCTCACAAAGAATTCATTTGAAAACTTATTGAATCAGATTTGTATGATCTTTAAGGTCTAAATTTCCAGAGAACTATAGTTAAAAAAATAGTTTTTAGGTTTGTGTTCTCACTTATACATAGAATCATGACAACAAAAAACAACAGGATGCAAATTTTCACAAAAAGTTTCATATGACTGAAATCCGGTATGAAAAATGCATGATAATTATTGAACCATCATATTTTATCTTTGTAGTTTAAGCATCTTTGTGGTTTAACCATCCAAATCTGGAAGTTTATTTGTTAATAAGTTAAGATAGTTCATTATTGACCTTTCATTGTGTAAATATTCTAATTATCAATCTCCCCAGTGAATAAGCTTTCACATTTAATATGTTTATCTCTGGCTCTTAAAGTACAGTCTCTACTGACAGAATCATTGTACTAATCTACGGGGAAGTTTTGTTTCGAAATGATTATAAGTAGAAATTGTGCTTATTAACAGTATCAGGATTTGCATAAATATGAGGGAAGGAAAAGTAGTCTCTCTTTTGTAGTTCTTGATATTAAATATGTTGAATATTTTTCCATCAGCTGATTTTGAACCTTCCATTGAATACAGGTCTTGGAATTGCCTCAAAGCAGACAGTGATGCTAATGCTTAAATACAGATGTTCTGATCTTGATGAACTATTAAGTGATCGAGATTTGTAAAAAGCATTAACATCCACGCTATTTTTAGTTGCCCTCCAACTGTACAGACTCACTCTTTTTCAGTGTTTGCCAAGTGAAAAACCGAAGTGTTAGTGGTAGGGAAACATCGTTTTGGAATATCTATTACCAAATTACTGTTTTCATCCAAGGAGAATACCTGCTTTGCTTGATGAGGAAGACTTCCTCTGCAAATCTGCATAAGAAAACGCTTAAGTGCTTGCAGGCAATATTAAAATTGCCTTTCAATATCTTCTAAAGGTCATCCCCAATACTGAAAGTCTTTTTCATATTTACCATGAGATTCTTAAGGATGATGGAGTTAAATTATAAAGCTCAGGAGAACAGGGGCTGAGTTCATCATGTTTATGACAGTTTTCAAGTACCTGACATGGTGCCTGGTACAAAAATACTCAATAAATATTTACAGAGTGAATAAAGAAGTACATGAATGAATGAGTAAAGAGAGTAGAACATCTGATTTAAATCTGAGATTGTTAAATCTGATTTTTACTTCCACTATAGGGTACAACTTGAAGAAAATTTGTTTCTTGAAATTAATAAAAAGCATGTTAGAGTAACAAGTAATAATACACAAAAGTGTTATGCCTGGTCTTCTGACAGTTTGTGAAAGATAAAAAATAAAATTTAAAAGGAAAACATTATATTTATTGAAAAGTGGAAAAAGGAAACAATTCTGCTCCTCTTGTCATAGGAGAATAATTCTGTAAATGGCCACCTAGCTATAAGGATACTGGATGAAAGAATGTTGCTGCTGTTGTGGTTGCTGTTTTTCCAGAAAAAAAAAAAAAAAAGATTCCTGGAGAGCTATTTTGTTTAAATATCAGCACAGATTCCACTGGAAATCAATGGAAGGAAAACATGAAGTATCTGGAGCTCACAGGACAACAGCGCTACACAAATCTTAAGTCTATTTTAGCAACTTATCTCACTGGAGAGCAATTTCTGTTACTTACAATCATCTGTAAAGCCCTAACTGGTTACCTCAATCAATTCTTTTCTTGAAGACTATCCTGGTTAAAATGAGTTGGAAATTTCTCTTTGACAGATCATATTCAATTTACTGTTCTAATATGTATAGATAATTGCAAAGAAGAGATAACTTGGTTCTAGATATAAATTTACCTAAACTTATATTTTTTAATACAAAATGGATGCAAAGTGGTATTTTATTATGTGTATATAACTTGTTCATAAAATACTTAAAATTTAATATTCATAATTTTGATACGTTCACCATGCAATCATTTTTAACTAATCCCCCTCATCTTGATATAGCTTTCTCAGTATGTTTCAGAAATAAAAATGTATTTAGGCTTAAAGAGTACATTTCACAGTATACTGCCCCATGTTGTTTAGATACTAATTGTATCAGAGACATCAAATACCTTACCTCACTGGGCCCCCCATCTCTGTTTACACTACATCTCTAGTACGTGGTAACATATTTTTATGGGCTTGGGAAAAATTCATACAGGCATACATGATAATACCTTACCTCATGTCCTTCATGCTTCCTGTCCTGGAGCTATATTGTTGAGACCCCCACAGTGAAGCAACTTGGTGCTCAACCATATGCAATTCTGAAGTATGAATGATTACTGTATTGATGGCCACCAGGCAAAGTCCATAACAGCAACACTTATGGTCGAATTCAAATTTATTAATCTCTGCTAGCAAAGAAGACTGGAAACAATAGGAAATGTGGTACTTTACTAGTAAGAGTTGTTAGGAGGGTATGATAGTTAATTCCATGTGTTAACTTGACTTGGCAAAAGCATGCCCAGGTATCTGGTAAAACATTATTTGTAGTGTGTTATTGAGGGTATTCTGAAAGAGATTAGCTTTTGATTTCATAGACTAAGAAAAGATTACCTTCACCAGTGTAATTGGGCAACATCTATTGAAGATGAATACAGCAAAAAAAGTGGAAGAAGGATGAGTTTGCTCTTTTTAATTGAGCTAGGACAATCATCTCCTCCTGTCTTTTGACATTGCTGGTCTTGGTTCTCATATTTTCAGACTCAGTCCTCACTTTCTCAGGCCTTTGGACACAGATTGAATTCTGCCACTCATTTTCTAGTTTTCAGACAGCACATTGTGAGACTTCTCAGGATCCATAATTGTGTGAGCCAATTGCTATAGTAAATATCCTCTTAACTATCTCTATCTCTAGCTCCACTTCACTCTCTATCTCTCTATCTCTTTCTATCTAGACCTATACCAATATCTATATTTATCTATCTATTCTATACTATTGTTTGATTTCTATGAAGAACCCTGTTCCATAGAATTTGGGGAATCTGTTTGGAGATTTAGTGGAAGGGTCGAGGAAGTATGGAAGTATGGGCTATTCTATATTGAGTACTCTAAGAAGTCAGAGACAATTTGAAGATTTTTTTTATATTAAATACAAGAGGAATAGAGCAGAACCCAGGCTGCCATTGAAGAAGAAGCTAGGAGGACAAGGGCAGTTTGGTCATGTTTTTGTACTTGCAAATACATTTACTTGTATCACTCTTAGGGATATTCTATAATGATCTTGTTTTTCTCTTCTTTTATAGTCAGAGATAGTTGTTGTCTACTGTTGATATTATAAAAAAAATGATGTTAAACAAAAGAACATCATGGATAAGATGGTAGAAAACAGCTACCAGATGCGAGGGCTTTTTTTAGTTACCTTTCTCAAACCAATATGATTGGATGGAGTGAATGAATAAAGTTTATATATATTCTGGAGGAAGGTATCCTTTGATTTTAAAGAAGTAAATTAAAAAAAGAACTATTTGAAGAACAGCCAAAAAAATCAAGAAATATGTCACAGTTTCCGTATCCTCAATGAATAGCATGGGAATACAGTAATGCCAAAAATTAGCATATCTGTACATTGGTGGATTATATGATTTTGACAGGGTACTTTTTGAGATCTTAGTTTATTTCCATGTTTTTCCAACATGGGAGTCTTAAAAGAATGAGAAGTTAAATTTTCTGTCCACCTCACCCCAGTTGTAATCTCCAGTGTTCTTACTGTTCTTTTCCAAAAGGTGTTAACAGCATATTGGTTGTCAGGACCTTACAGGATCCTTGTTCTGAGGTTGGAAAAAAGAAAAGCGAAGTCTTGACTTGATTCCAGAGGTGGAGAGCAGGAGACTGATGCTTGAAGTGAATATTCCTGAAGTGGAAGGCAGGAGGCTTGGCGCTTTGAATGAAAGATTCATGATAAATCCCAAAGGGGGAGAGGAGATGGTTGTCAGAATAGAGATATAATGGAGAGATAAATCTTTGCTTCCGTATAACATTCTGGGCTTTACGTGATTTCGAGGGCTTCCTATATGGATATTTTGGGCCTAGAGACTACATTGATCACTTCAACTCTGAGAAAGACAGATGAGTTGCTGATTGCCACGTTTAACATTGTAGGATGCTTTCTACCTTTCCCTCCTCCTTTTCTTTTCTCCTTAATTTTATTCAATTTTAAAATTTAAGTATAAGATCTATATATTCAAGGATTCACAATCTATTCCAGTTCAGGTTTTTAGTTGGAATAATAAAATCACCAATCTCACAAGTTACAAATTTGAAATGTCAAATAACCAAGTTGGTGGTATTTTAAGAAAGTTTAATACATATCTGTAGATCTATAGATACAGATGTAGGTGTAAGATATAGATATATAGATGTGAATAGATCTACAAAGGTATGTATAGATCATATAAAGCTCATGATCACTTTAAAGTGAACTGAATCTCAACATCCCAGAAACCCTTATATTTGAAAAATGAAATATACATAAAAAACTTAGTCTTTACCTAGTGGAATCACTCATTTTAAATAAAGATTTAGGAATAGGAAATGCAACACTCCTTATCCATTCTGATGAGAGTAGCAGAGTGCGATAAGCACTATAATAATAATAATAATAATAATATTAGAGATATAATGGAGATATAATAATAATAATATTATTATTATTTTAAGTGACCCTAAGAGTGCGATAGGCACTATAATAATAATAATAATAATAGTTTAAGTGACCCTGAAATTGAATTATTAATATTAATATTATTAGATATAATAATAATCTAAATCTATAATTTAGATTATAAGGAGCATCAATTGCAAAGCTCTTAATGATGGAATCTTTTCCTCAAGATTTGTATTATCTTGTCCAAACATATTTCATATCTTTCACTTATGTTGTACCTAAACAAAATAGAGTAAATTTCTGTTTTCTAGTAAGGACACATATTGGATCGTTGAAATATTTCAGCCTTATGTAAATTACAGTGTCATGGAACTTTTCAAAGTGGAAGATTTTATAGAATATGTCAAGCTTGATAATTACTAAATGATTTTTAATAATGATTTAATAATTTTGATATCCACATACAGAATAATTATTCTTGTAGTCATAAAGAATTTCTAAGGCACTTGTCCTTTTGTTTTTCTTACATTGGTTTATGTATAAAACTGTAATATTTTCCTCATAAACTGTGTTAAAGGTATGGCTTAGTGTCACACATAAGGAAAGAAAAATGCCAAACCACATGATTTGCCAGGGAAAGATGCGTGAAGTTGCTTAATCAGTGTCAGAAATTGTATATGATCTGATAGACTGAGAGAATGATATCATAACCAAAAATAACAGCCTATGTGTCTACAGAGCAATGAGACTATGTTAATGTCAAAAATTTGCTTGTAAGGGTCATATAATCTACCATTTTTGAAGCATGTTATAAATTCAGAGAACAAAATACATGTCATCTTCAATCAATCAAGACATCCTGAGATGATCTTTAAATTATGCACAATAGTAGTTAATGATGTAGTAATAGTCTTAGACTCTACTGACAGAACTTTTTTTTTAAGTGACCCTGAGATTGAAAATATGCATATGTCTTCCTGATCTTCTTTTTATTAGGAACCCTCTAAATATTTTGTCAAACCTATCCATCAGTGGGCAAACTGATGTGATAAGAGAGAAAAAGAAAGACAGTTGTAATCCAATAGTTCTGATAAAAATTTAACAAAAAATATTTTAATAGCTGTTCATATGATTATACTTAATATATGGACAGCCATTTGAGATACAAACCAACATGTACAGGAAAAAGATTTCAGTTGATGTGTTTTTTCTTTCCACATTCCTCCTTCCTACAGTAGGAGTTGATGCCCCTGCTGAAACAATAGAATCATACCTCACTAACTGTATAATTTCAGGCTCTCTAATCTTTATCCATTGCACCTGGTTCATTGTCTCCATTTACTCAACCAATTTCCACAAGCTTGAGTTACAGCCTTAACTGGCTGCTGGCCAAAAACAAACAAAAGAAGGGATAAGTTAGTCTCTGTATTCATGCCTTCACAACACAATGCCACATAGAAAAAGTTTAAATCACTACAGCTTTTTTTTAATATATAAAAAGATGCCATTACTGTTTTCAAAATTTTAACTTTAAAGATTTTATTTAAATCTCATCTCCAAGAATATTTTTAAAAGAGTTAACTTTTGGATTCTCTGGTGAAATTTAATTTGCAAGTGATTTAACTGATTCATAAATTCTGCATTTTGGGTCTTGTGAATAGATATGTCCTGTTTTGCTGCAGTAAGCATTATTGCTGGAATGTTTTTGGTAGATGCTAGAACATTTTACACATATTTTAGACAAGAAAGATACATCTGTGGAAATTTATGTATGGAGTGTTAGGTATTATGATACATATGCAAACTTGTTTATAAAATATGCAAATCTCTTGTTGTTATTAATACTAACACCTGTCCAAACCATGTGTTACCCATAGAGGGAAAATGTATGTACTAGTTGTAATGTAGAGATTTGTTAACCTGAATTTTTTTCACCAGTTTACTTTTTATGCATTTTTGCAGGTTTTAGTTTTGGCTCCCCATATGAAAGAATAAAAACAAAATGTACTGTGGTTTTATGACTGGATTTCGAAGCAAATGTGGTTTGATAAATGTAGAAAAGTAATCGGGAACAAAACATATTTTTGTGTGCAAAATGCAATTTTAGTTCTTAATCCTCCTCATCCAACTAATTATTCCAGTCATTTTTGGTCTCCAAACTCGTTATATCTTATAAAGCACAATTTCCTGAGCAAAAACTCTAGTTTGTACAATAATAACTCAAGCTATAAATAAAAAGTAATTGAATTAAATGACAGATGTGATAAGAAAGAAGAGAGGTGAATACATTTCTACCTAGGGGACTGAGAAAAACTCATATTCCAGGAGACAATGTGGCCAACTCTTAAAATATAGGCAAGTATTTCACATAGGAAACTGTCTTCCTACTACAGATTTTATGGAAACAGTCTTAGATAGGCTACAGTAATAATTCATGAGGCTATAGTCATAACAATGGTTTATTTCTAAGCTTCATTAGTAGTTATCAGGGTAAAGATTATTGTATAAAATTGGTCAAGAAAATCATTAGAGACACTAGTTCTGGCAGGGCACAACAGGCCTTGTTTTCAAGGAGTGGTTGAGTTGTGTGCAATGAGTTTGTATTGATCCAGGCCATGAGCTGTTCAGACTCTTCTCTCTTATAAGAACCTGCTATAGAGAGCAAGCAAAGCCAGGCAGCGGCTTCTTGTTCCATTAAGTAAGCCAGAAACTGGCCCTGAGGCCCATCATTAAAGCTAAAATGTGAAGGTTTTCTCTCTAAGATATGTCTACCACTGACTCCTTTTTTTTTTTTAAGTTCCTTTCTTCCAGCTATACTTGGTTCTACCACAACTATATTAATAAGTATAAATATATAATTATATAATAAAATAATATATAACATACTATCCTCCAAGCTTACTTATTTTATAACTGGAAGTTTATAAATAATCTTGACTGCCATGACCCATTGATCCCAGCCCCAGTCCTTACCCCACCTCTGGCAACCACTAACCTATTCTCTGTTTTTATGAATTCAGTTTTTTTAGATTCCACATAGAAGTGATATAACACTGTTTTTCTCTGACTTATTTCATTTAGCATCATGTAGAAGTGATATAACACTGTTTTTCTCTGACTTATTTCATTTAGCATCATGTCCTCAAGGTCTGTCCAATGTTGTTATGAATGGCAGTTTCCTTCTTTTTTATGGCTGAATAACATTCCATTATTATGAATTACTTTTTAAAACATTTTATTCATATCTCAATGAACAGCTAGTTTTTTTTTCCTCTTCCATGTCTTGGCTATTGTGAATAATCTGCAATTAACATGGGAGTGCAAATATGTTTTTGTAATAGTTGTTTTATCTTCTTAGTATAAACATCCAGAATTTGAATGACTGGATCATTTAGTAGTTCTATTATTAATTTTTGAGGGATCTTCATACTGTTTTCATAGAAGCTGAACCAATTTATGTTTTCACCAACAGTGCACAAGTGTTCCTTTTTCTCCATATCTTCCCAACACTTGTTATCTCTTGCTGTTTAATGATACCATTCTAGCAGGTGTGACCTGATATCTCAGTGTGGTTTTGATTTTCCTTAAAATGTTGAGTATTTCAATTTTTATTTATATACTTTGTTTCTTAGGGCAATTATAGATCCACAGAAAACTTAAGCAGAAGATTCAGAGATTTCGCAGATACCCTCAGTATTAGCATTCCCTAACAAAATGATACATTTGTTATAATTGATGAACCTACACTGATATAAAATCATCCTAATTCCATAGCTTCTTTTAAACTTTTTTTTTAAAGATTTTTTATTTATTTATTAGTTAGAGAGAGAGAGAGAGCATAGGCAGAGAGAGGCAGGCAGAGGCAGAGGGAGAAGCAGACTCCCTGCCAAGCAAGGAGCCCGATGTGGGACTCAATCCCAGGACGCTGGGATCATGACCAGAGCCGAAGGCAGCCACTTAACCAACTGAGCCACCCAGGCGTCCCCCATAGCTTCTTTTAGAGTTTACTCTTGGTCTTTTGCATCCTATGGGTTTGGATAAATGTATAATGACTCATATTTACCATTGTAGTATCATAACAAAGTAGTTTCACTGTTGGAAATTATTGTGTTCTGCCTATTCATCTTTTTTTACTAACTCCTGTCATCTACTGATCTTTTTAGTGTCTCCATAGTTTTGCCTTCCCCAGAATGATGTCATATAGTTGAAATAACACAATTCAAGTTGGCCTTTTTTTTTTTTTTTTTTTTTTTTTTTTTTTGCTTAGTCCTATGTCAGATTTCTCCACATCATTTCATGGTCTGATAACTCATTTCTTTTTAGTGCTGGATAACATCCCATTGTCCATATGTACCATGGTTCCTTTACCTGTTCAGCTATTATCACACATCCTGACTGCTTCCAAGATTGGGGAATTATGAACTAGGCCTGCTATAAACATTTATATGCAAGTTTTAGTAAGGACATAAATTGTCAGTTCCTTTGAGTAAAATACCAAAAAGTACAATTGCTGGTTTTATGATAACAGTATGTCTTCCAAAGTGTGTCATTTTGTATTTCCTCCAGCAAAGAATGAGAGCCCTTATTCCTCCACATTCTTGTCAGAACTTGATGTTAGTATTCTAGATTTTTGCCATCTTAATACTTGTGTAGCGGTATCTTGTTATTATTATTATTAATTATTATCATTATTATAAACCTGTAATTTTATTTACATTTTTATAATTGTTTTCCCAAATCTCAATTACAGTAAAGAGCATTGTGTAAAGGAGAGAATATTTAATTTTTCTGCTATGAATTTAATAAGAAACATTAAAAATTCCTTAGTTATTTAGTTAAAATACTTAAGTGATAACTGTAGAAATGTTTTTAGCTGTATGACTTCAGCTATATATATATAGATAGATAGATAGATTATATTATCATTGTTGTGTTAATTTGCATTTTCTTTGTGATATATGATGTGGAGAATCTTTTCATATACATGTCATTTCTGTATGTTCTTATTTTAATTGAACTTAATTTATTTACTTTTTAAGTAAGCTGGGAGCCTGATGTAGGGCTTGATCTTGGGACCCTAGGATCGAGATCTGAGCCAAAGGTCGACATTTATGTGACTGAGCTACCCGGGTGCCCCTTTTCATTTTATTTCTAAGATTAATTTATTTATTTGAGAGAAAGAGAGAGTGTATGTGAGCAGGTGGAGGGGTAGATGCAGTGGAAAGAGGAAGCAAGCTTTCCACTGAGCGCAGAGCTCTATATGGGGCTCAATCTCAGGACCTTGAGACCATGACCTGAGCCGAAACCAAGCGTTAGATGCTTAACTGACTGAGCTACCCAGACACTCCTATCATCTCTAGATCTTTTTTTAGGGAGGTGTCTGGTAAAGGATCTTGTCTATTTTTTTAAATTGGATTATTTGTTTTGTTATTGTTGAATTTTAAGTCTTCATATATTTTGAATAATAATCCTTTATCTGAAATGTGTCTTGTATTTTTTTTTCTTTTTTCAAAAAAAAATAGTGTGTGGTTTGTCTTTCATTCTCTATTGGGTATTTCACAGCCAAAAGGTTTTTTTTGTTTGTTTGTTTTTGTTTTTTGTTTTTCTTATTGTTTTTGTTTTAATGAAGTCCAGCTTATCAGTTGATCTGTCTAGTTTTTGTTTGTTCTCTTTTTTATTTACTTGTTTGCTGGCATGTGGATGTCCAGTTGCCCCAACACCATTTGTTGAAGATTATTTTACTTCCTTCTATTGCTTTTTCTTCTTTGTCAAAGATCAGTTGACTCTATTTGTGTGGACCTCTTTTGGGGCTCTCTATTTTGATCCATCAGTCTATTTGTATTTTTTTCAGCAGTATCTCACTCTCTTGATTATAATAGTTTTATAATGTGTCTTGAAGTCAGGGAGAACTAGTCCTCAGGCTCCATTACTTTTAACCACATTTTAAATCTCATTGGGAGATAATGTGGCAGTAGATTAATCAGGAGGGTATATGGGTTAAATGAATGTTCTGGTCTTAGATAATTTAGGATTGAAGCTCAGCTCTGCTCCTTATTAATACAGCCATCTTGAGACATAAGCAAATCACATAACTTGTTTAAATTTTAGCTTCCTTATCCTTATAATGGTAATACTTGAAGACTGCATGCCAATGTATTGTGAAATTAAATATAATTGTTGATATGAAATGCTTTGGCAAGTTTATCTCTCCAAAGTCAAAGTGAGGTATATCATTACTCTCAATGGCAGCAGTTGTATTACCATCATGAGTACTGATGAAGCACTGGCTTTACTGTTACCCACTCTGGACTTCGATTCCAATTCTTCGCTTTACTATATACATGGCTACATAGTGTATTATGAATATGGAATCTAAATACATCCAACAAAGCATCTGGCCAAGTAAACTCTCAAACGTGTTAGGGAAATACATAATTGGAGATCAGTCTCTCTGATATTCAATTTCCTTTTCTGTAAAAGCAAACAAACAAACATACATTATAATAATACCCACCTTTCAGTACTCTTGTCAGAATGAAGTCAGATTATATATTTAGCTGTCCAGGATATTAAAAAGACTGAACAAATTACATCATCATTGTTATGTTATTATTGAGAAATGTTTTAACTATAGAACTTGAAATAAGCTTATTCTGTTTGTCAGATTCCAAACTGTATATCTGAGAAAAATGGGATTTTGAATTTCATTTGTTTGATTTTTTTTTGTTTTTGTTTAATGTACAGATGTGATTGGTCAAATGAAAACTAGCTTAAGAAGTCCAAAAAAAAAAAAAAAAAAAGAGAGAGAGAGAGAGAGAGAGAAAACCCAGAACTGCTCTATTTTAAGTAGTAGGGAGTGAGGGGTCCTCATACTGGAGCCATTCATTACCCCTCCCATCAAAATGCCCTCATAGTGTCTCTGTAGAAAACAATTGGAAAACCAATGATCTAATCTAACACTCAAATTCACACAGAAAGACTGAAAAATGAATTTCCTTCATCAAAGCTGCAGAGAAAGCTAAAGACAGAACAGAAATAAAACCCAAGATTCTAGAGCTCTGGTTTATGCTTTCCTAAGTATAAGGCATGTGCATGGGGTGCCTGGGTGGCTTAGTGGGTTAAGCCTCTGCCTTTGGCTCAGGTCAGGATTTCAGGGTCTTGGGATTGAGCTCCACAAGTGCCTCTCTGCTCAGCAGGGAGCCTGCTTCCCCTGCCCCCCTGTCTGCCCCTCTGCCTACTTGTGATCTGTCAAATAAATAAAAATCTTTAAAAAAAAAGGCATGAGCATGATTTTGAGATTGATAGTGACGTTGTGATATATGATTTGTATCACAAGTGACCAAGGACAATGGCATTTATTTTGCTGTTCCAAGTGCATTGGGCACTTAATACATCGTTTGCTGCTCCATTCACTTCTTTCATGGTTGGAATTTATTGACTGAGAGTCGTTTGGTTTTATTTTATGAAATAAAATTTAATTCATATGTTGAATTATTATTAGAATACTCTGCAAAGTCAGTGAAAATTAAAAGTTTCATAGATCAGTATCCTAAATAGCCAAGACACAGGGCCAAAATTATGAAAGACATTTTCCTAATTTTCCTAGCCCACATGAATATGATCTAAAACATATTCTTTTTAAAAATACAGTAAACAATATTTTCAAAGACTTTCCAGTAATAACATGATGACAAGAAAAAACATTTTTTGTGTGTGTTTTAATATAGTGACAAAGCATTTATTAACCATTCAAGGCAAATGACAATACCTTCTGGTTAGCATGATATATTCTTATTATTAAATTTCAAAAAATAATTTTTAATGTAAAAGGTACAGCATACAGAATATAATCAACAGTATTGTGATAGCATTTTATGGTGATGGGTAATAGCTACATGTGTATTGAGCAGAGCATAACATGAAGAGTTGTGGAATCACTATGTCACATACCTGAAACTAACATAACATTTTATGCATTAAAAAATTTAGAATGTAAAAGATTTAATAGTTGTCATATTGATAGCTTAACAGTGGTAAAAAATAATCTTCATTATTTACCTTTTTTTGGTGCACAAAAATGGAATGTAATGGTGAACTTCTAAATGCAGTAGTTAATAAAAATGGAAGTAAATGGGATGCCTGGGTGGCTCATTTGGTTAAGCGGCTGCCTTTGGCTCAGATCATGATCCCAGTGTCCTGGGATCGAATCCCACATCAGGCTCCTTGCTCAGCGGCAAGTGGCTCCTTGCCACTCTGTCTGCCTGTGCTCACTCCCACTCTCTCTCTGACAAATAAATTAATAAAATATTTTTTTAAAAAATGGAAGTAGATGTGCTAATGTGAGAAGTGTTAAAGATAGGTTCCCTTGAAATATCATCAAAATGGCTTGATGAGGGACTCCTGGGTGGGTCAGTTGGTTAAGCAGCTGCCTTCAGCTCAGATCATGATCCCAGCGTCCTGGGATGGAGTCCCACATCAGGCTCCTTGCACAGCAGGGAGCCTGCTTCTCCCTCTGCCTCTGCCTGCCTCTCTGTCTGCCTGTGCTCACTCTCTCTGACAAATAAATAAATAAAATCTTTTAAAAAAAATGACTTGATGAGTTACTGCCTACTGTAGTAAGGGAAACAATTATTTATTATAAGTATATATTATAAGTATAAGTATTTATTTAGGATTCCATAGAATCATAATGTAATACTTTAGGAATGACAAATACAGAAATGTGAGGAATTTGAGGCAAAAGGGCCAAACTTTTGGTGTATAAATCATGTTTTGTTACTTTCTACTAAAGAATTGATGGGTCTTAAGGTAGTTCCTAAAATATATAATACGTTTATTTGCTCCTTTAATTTTCCTGGGCAAAGTTCTCCCAGAGTGATAAAGTCATGACGATGAAGAAAGTGAATAATAATAATCACATTAATGAAAACAGGAAGCTGTATAGATTTAGATGTTTTGATTTCCAGTGCATTCCCCTGTGGGAGGGATAAAAGTGAAAAATAAAATAAAAATTGCATACTCTTCCAAACTTTAAATAAATGAGGGTTTTAGTTTCTTCCACAAAATCAATTTATATGTATCTTCAAAAACTTTTCCAGGTCTTGCAATTTCAACTGAACTGTTTAAAATTTGTGCTCTGGAGCCTCATGATTACTTCTTCAATGGCATTCTCAATGCCTCAAAGAGTTAATGACATTTTTTACAGATAATTTACACCATGTTCCTTGAAGTACCCTAGGGTGACTTTGCCTCCAGCTGAAGGTGCTTGATAAAGAGTCCACAGAGAAACTCATCCTTAATCTCAGTAGCTGCTCCATTGCCTGCACACATTCTGTATCTAATATTTTCTCTCTTCAATTCATTCTTTCATTTATTCAACAAATAACTACCAGGTTCTTAGTATAGACAAGACAGTATAGCAGTCTCTGGGGACCAAGAAAAGAAGGAAGAAAACACTGGTTTGAAACTTCACTCCATGTGACTGGGAAAGAAAGAAAATGAACAGTGAACTTCGTAATCACCATGAGTGATATGAAGGAAAACACAGGCTGGGGCCCAAGAATATGTGATAAAGGAAGCAAATCTAAGGTGGTCATGGTGATTTAGGAATGAGTTTTTGAGTAGGTGAACTTTAAGCGTTGAATTTCTTGATGAGTATAATTTAGCCAAGTAAAATAATAGCAGAAGGGAGAAGGTAGAAAGAATACTAGGTAGAGAACAAACATTTACCTGTTCATTTATTTAGCATCAATTTAACACTGTATTGCATGTCAGGCACTTTTCTAGGCATTGTCAACATAGTAGTAAAGAAAAGAAGAGAGAAAAGAAAAACATGCCTGCTGTCACACAATGGGAGAGAAGATTAAAGAAGGTATGATGTTCCAAGATAGGAAAGAACATACTGTGGAAAGAACTTGAAAAGACATGTGTAACTTGAGTTAAGAAACAACACAGAAGGAAAAGTTACAGATGAGGCTTCAGAGGTATACAAGGTTAGATTATTCAGGCCTCTTTTCTAAGCTGTGTCAAATAATTCACACTTTTCTTAAAGACAATGGGAAGCCACGGAAGAAATTCAAGCACACATATAGCTGTATGCTCTTTAAAAAAAAATTTTAAAAAGGAGCCCTAGGTGGAGGTAACAATTCTGAAACTGTTTTACATGTAAACTGGGAATGAAGAATTAAATAAATGAGAGCAATAGTAAGAGTCATATTTGTTATTATTAGCAAAGGAAATCCAGATAAATAAGAAATGAAGAGAGACTGTATGCTGGATTAGAGCCTAAGATATCAGTATGGACTCATGAATAGTTTTATACACACACACACACACATACACACAGAAGTGATAAATAATTACAGATATCTGTGTACACATGGGTTAATATACACATATTCTCTAGTTCTGTCTGTTTGGAAGGCCTAGAAACAAGGGTACCTCAGTAGCAAGCAGTACACTCAGAACCCAGATCTTGGTTTCTGAATGATATTCACTAATAATAATAAGAAAAATCACCAGTCTTTAGACTATTGGCTGATTTTAGGATTGAGGCAGGGAAAATGTCAGATAGCCTACAGCACCTTATAGTACAATTAAGAATATTCTAAAAAAGGGTTCCTGGGTGGCTCAGTGGGTTAAAGCCTCTGCCTTCTGCTCAGGTCGTGATCTCAGGGTCCTGGGATCGAGCCCTGCATTGGGCTCTCTGGTCAGCAGGGAACCTGCCTCCCTCTCTCTCTCTGCCTGCTGCTCTGCCTACTTGTGATCTCTGTCTGTCAAATAAATAAATAAAACTTAAAAAAAAGAATATTCTAAAAAGAAATTTGAGGGCATGTCAAAGGGGCATAGGCGCTAAATTAAAAGAGTTACCAATAACCAAAATTTGGACAATTTGAACAACAAAATAAATGTCATGTGGATAATAATCTCACATAAAATATTATGCTAGTACATATTGATAAAAACAATTGAATAAAAGAATAAATATAGAAAAGACAAGATTTCTTACAGAAGAATTCCAAAAATCTAGATACCTAGATATTCCCTTTAGTTGGGGATTATCTCCCCACTGCAATACTATAACCCCTACAGGTACACTAGACTTAATGACTCAACTTCAAAAAAATAAAATAGGATTAAAAAAAAAAAAAGAAAAGAAAATCTGTAGGCTTACAGTGGAAAACCCTGACAAATACTACCATAAACAAGGAATGAAGATAAACATCATCAGTCATGTAATGTGTATATTATCCACCTGTTGACATGATGTGATGACAAGGACACTTCAACTCTGTGGTAATCTTTTCAAAACCCCATTACATGAGTCTAATGAGAAAAAATATACATATTAGACAAACCCATTTTGGGAGGTATTCTAGAGGATTCCTAGATAATACTTTTCAAGACTGTCAAGGTCCTGAAAAACAAGGCAAGACTGAGGGGTCTGGGGAGACATATGGGCTAAATGAAATGTAGCACCTGGTGCTACAGACTAAGTATACGAATAGCCCCAAAATGCATATGTTGAAATCTAATCTTCAGTGTGATGGTGTTTGGAGACATGACTTTTGAGAGCTGATTAGGCCATAAAGGTAGAGGCTCCATGAATGGTATTAGTGCCCTTATAAATTCGACTCCAGACTCCAGGGGCACCTGGATGGTTCAGTTGGTTGAGTGTCTGACTCTTGATTTCAGCTCAGGTTATGATCTCAGGGTTGTGAGATCCTGTCCCCCGTTGGGCTCTGCATTGAGTATGAAGCTAGCTTGAGATCCTCTCTCCATCTCCCTCTGCCCCTCCCCACCTCAGCCTCTCTATCTCTCCAAAAAAAAAAAAAAAAAAAGTACTCCAGAGGACTCCCTCACTGACTTTCCTGATGTGAGGACACAATAAGAAGGCAGACATCTATGAACAAGGAAACTGGCCCTTACCAGACACAGAATCCACTGATGCTTTGATTTTGGACTCCCCTACTTCTAGAATGTTAAGAAACAAATAAGCCACAGAGTCTGTGGTATTTTTGTTACAGCATCTCAAACAGACTAAAACATCTCAATTATATCAAGGAACAGAACAAAAAAATCATCCATGGAAAAAATGGTGAAAACCAAATAAAGTCTGGAGTTTAGTTAATAGTATTATATCAGATTTCATAATATTATGAATGTAAGACTTTCAGTTCTGACAAAAGTACTAGAAAGACAGAAGATAGTAACAATGGGAGAAACTGGCTAAGGGCTTTACAGAAATTCTTTGTATTTTCTTTGCAACTTTCCTGTAAATCTAAAGTCATTCCAAAATCAATAGTTTAAATACAAATAAATAAAAGGCAGCCTCACACCTGCCAAGGTCCAGACATTACACCTCAGCCATGGTCACGTCTTCATTTTGAGGCTCAGAATATAGGTATTCAAATACTGCCAGTTAATTATATTTTAGCATATATTGGCTCTGAAAATATTACTTAGATGTTTCTTTTCTTTTCTTTTCTTTTCTTTTTTTTTAATGCTGGAGGGCCAGAAAATACATCAAAAAATAATTTGTTTTTTTTTTCCCATTGGTTTAGAATAACTGCCACAAAAAATAATAATTTCAAAAAATAAATGAAATCAAGCATATTACCAAAAAGCTATTAAAGGACAGAGAGAATATTATATTTGACAAGTCGACATTAACTGTCTTTTATTTTTTTGTAAATCTCCATAGATGTCAGCAGTAAACATTATTAGAGAGTATAAAGAATTATTTTTTAACATGAAAAATATTCAGCATTTTTTATTCCTTGGTGACTTTTAAGATGCTGTTATTTTTGGAATTTTTTAACAACTGCAGGACCATAACTACACAGCACGACTATGTGCAACTGTCCACTGACTTGTTCCTAATGGATTTCTTCATTTTTTTTCACTGAGACCTATGTGACACTGCGCTCATGGCTCAGTAATGAGCCAAGGGCCTGTTCAATTCCACAGAATAGTTGTTTCCAGAAGTGACTACTGATTGGTCAGAGCAGTAGAGAAAGACTATAATGTTAAGGTTTTTTGCGTCCTTTCATTAGGATCTCCCTGAGCATGAATATCCTCAAGTACATTCTACTTCGGAGCTCTGAAATGCTGGACTCTCATTATGACCAAAACTTACTTCAGGGACCTGCACTATTTCTAAGTTTCTTATACATTGAAGAACACTACCTCTTCTGGAGAGTTAAGAATTGTGATCTTGTTTTTATTTCAGTTCATCCATTTAATTAATGAGTAGTTTGTAATTATTCTGATTTGAAGTTATGTTGTTATAGTTCATATCATCCATAACTATGCTTAACAGTACAGGTGTTTTTCTGCTGACTTTATGCCTGGACAGGTCATTTTTGAAGCCCTGAACAGATGTCTATGACCTTTGCTCTTTCTCTCTACAATGTTCTGATTAAACTCTGTGTCTAACTTTCCTTCCCATTCTCCCCAGGAAAAACTTACCTTCCAGGAATTCTGGTGGCCAAGCAGAGTGCCTGCTGTTCATTAAAATTAGAATTTTTATTTCTTTTGACTTCTTCGTAAAATAAAACACTGCATAAAAACAGGAAAGGGGGGACACCTGGGTGGCTCAGTGAGTTAAGCCTCTGCCTTTGGCTCAGGTCATGATCTCAGGGTCCTGGGATAGAGCCCACATCAGGCTCTCTGCTCAGCAGGGAGCCTGCTTCCTCCTCTCTCTCTGCCTGCTTCTCTGCCTACTTGTGATCTCTGTCTATCAAGTAAATAAAAAAAATAAAATTTTAGAAAAAAAAACAGGAAAGGGTTAATCAAAAATCTAATCTTCTGGGGGAAAAAACATAAAAATCTACATTTTTCCCTAATGTTATTATTCTTTATTTAGTTTGGGTTTGTCCTTCCTCTGTTTGTTACAAAGGTAATTTCCAAGGGTCCTTTACTAGATCCTTCCCAAGACTGCTTTAGGACATTTCAAAGTTTTATTTTCAGATCGCATATTTTATTCCTATGCATTTTTCAGCTGTATCATTATCATTTTAGTTTTTCTTTGGTTAGTTTGTCTCTTGAACAAAAGCAAAAGCCTTGCATATCTATTACACCAAATTCATTGCCTAACATAGTTCAGTGAATATAGGAAAAGAAAATGTAATTACTTGAAACTTAGCTAGCTAATTATGTACATACTGTTCCCTTTGACTTTTAGGTACATGGTCACCTCAATATCACCAATTTGCTAAGAAATTTGCTTGAGATCTACATCTATATCTGACTATTCATTTTAAGATATATACAAATGTAATATTTAATTGGAAAACTAGAGGGACACCTAAGTGGTTCCAGCAGTTAAGTGTCTTCCTTTGACTCAGGTCATGATTCTGGAGTCCTAAGATAAGCCCTGTATCTGGCTCCCTGTTCAGTGAGGAGTCTGCTTCTCCCTCTCCCTCTGCCCCCCATTTGTGATCTCCCTCTCTTTCTCAGATAAAGAAATAAAATCTTTAAAAAAAAGAAAACTAGAAAATTTTTCAGTTGCCCATAAAGTTACCACCCAGAGATCTACTGGAAAACACTTAAATACAAATATATTGTAATATATTAATATACTATTAATATAATATTTCATTATAGTAAATAAATAAGTTATACATATATATATTTTTTGGTTTCTGTCTATATTTTCATTTAATGTAATAGTATGAGCAATGAAAATAATTCCCATGGAATTATTCCATTAAAACATAATTCAAATATTATTCCAAAATTCATTTATAAAATCATTACTATTTGGAATTTATATGCTTTACATGTATATTTGTACCCAACTCCAATTATTTCCTTAGGAAACAATGTTTTAAAGTGTAGTTTTGGGGCAATGGTATGTGAACATGTAAAAGTTGTACTATTTCACTTTCTTATCAAAACTATAAGGTGGTATCTGTCATTTTTTTGATGTTCACTAATTTTCTCTCTTAGTAATAAGGTAGAACATTTTTGTGATATTTTATAATTTATTCTTTTATATACCACCCTCACATTTTAAGTTTGAAATTAGCAATTATTTCAAGTACTTAATCTATTCATAATATCAACCTCTCATTTACCATGTTTTCAAGAATTATTCTACCAGTTATTTATCATTGGTTTGCTTGCATGTTAATCTTATTTACAGTGTTATATATGGCTCAAAATTTAAATGTTTCATAGTCCAGTTAATAAAAATTTCCTTTTGTGGCATTCCCATTTTATTCTTATAAAGGCTTTTTCATAAGATATATATTTTTTTACATGTTTTTTGCTGAAAAAAAAACAACTTAATAACATTTGAAATCTATTTTATTGTACTGCAGGAAGTACATATGTAAATGTATTTCTTTTCAAATAGTTAATCAATTTTCCTAAAGCCACTTATTGAATTACATTTTTTTTAAAGATTTTATTTATTCATTTGACAGACAGAGATCACAAGTAGGCAGAGAGGCAGACAGAGAGAGAGGAGGAAGCAAGCTCCCCATAGAGAGCCCGATGTGGGGCTCGATCCCAGGACCCTGAGACCATGACCTGAGCCGAAGGCAGGGGCTTAACCCACTGGGCCACCCAGGTGCCCCTGAATTACCTTTTTCAACTGGTATTTATCATATTCCAAATATGCAATTTGGAGAAGCATTTAATATATGAATACTGCTATTTTTTGTTCAAATAACATCATTTTAACTACTATAGTATCTAATAAAGAAAAAAGTTGAACATTAAACTATGTTTTCAATATTTTTTAGGTTAGTTTTGCTTACTTTTACTTCCACATATATTTTGTGATCACTTTGGCAATTTTTTTTTTATTTTATTTAGTTATTTGACAGAAAGAGAGAGAGCGCACAAGCTGGTAGAGTAGCAGGCAGAGGGAGAGGGAGAAGCAGGCTCCCTGCTGAGAAAGGAGCCTGATGTGGGGCTCGATCCCAGGACCCTGGAATCATGACCTGAGTCGAAGGCAGTCGCTCAACTAACTGAGCCACACAGGTGCCCCTTGTCAATGTTTTATATTTGCAAATTAATGTGTGAAACAGAATTCTCAACATTTAATCTCATTTCTTAGGTAACAGGTCATGTTTCATAAGCTCTATCTCAGTTCCTAGTATTGCCCTTTCTAAATAGCAGGGATTTTTAAAAAGTTACTATTTCTTTATCAGGCCATTAATTTATGAACTATGTAGACATAATTGTTTTATTTTCCAGACTAAACTTTGCTAATGTATAAGTCACAGGTTTTAGTACAAATTTCTTCATGATTTCTCAAATTATATTCCTTACAGAAATCTTTGTTTTTTGTTTGTTTCTGGTGTAATCAAGACATGGACTGAGATCTTTGTTCTTTCAGAGAACAAATACTTAATACTATACTAAATGTTGCACAACAAGGTTGATTAGCATAAATGTCCTATATAAATCTTGAAAACAGCGGATTCTGTGAAGTCAGTAGATTTTTGTAAAACACAACAAAAATAAAAGCACATTATTTTTCCAACATACTAGCAATAGGAGAATGACCATATAAAGAGGATCCAAATATTTGTTTCCATGGCTATATTTTCCAGAATTAATTAGTTCATTAATTAATTGCTTGTACCATTAAGTCACTGTAGAAAGGAACAGAAATGTGGAAATTAAAAATGTTTGGAGAACAAACAAAAAAATCATTAACCAGAATCTAATAACCATTTCAAGGGTACTATCAATATTAGTTTAATGCCATTCTATGGGAGAATATTGTTACAAATAGAATTATTTTAAGAATAGAAACTTATAAGTAATAAACATTTGTTTTCAGAATGAAATTATACAGGGATATCCAAAGCTCAATCTGTAGAATTTCTCAATCTTTCTCTATCTGCCTCAATTTCTCAGAGTCTCTCTCTCTTTCATTTGGGGGCATTAAGTAGGGCTTATAATTTCAACATAAGACATCTTTCATGTCTATCTAAACAGTATACTACTAAAGTTACATTTCATTGCTGCCCTATTAATAAGGTTCTAAGTTAGTCTGTAACCCAAAGAAGTCTGTGTTAAACTCTATTTAATATTAAGTTAAACAGAAATCACTAAGAAGTGTTCACTTTCAGGAATCTGAAATAGAGTACAATTTTATTTCATTATAAATATTAATAAACCAATCCATTTTCAATGATATCTATGTCTATGCAGGAATGTGAAACTGTTCTATCATTTTACATAGTTTAAATCTCATTGCTAACTGAAATTTTTGGAAAACTTGACTTTATTTTTACCATTGTTGAATCTCTATTATGCCTATGACACCAGACACTGAATCTTACATTATCCTATGTTGGAGTATATCTAATCTAAAATGTATCATTTTTTTTTGGTATTTTGAGAATTGACAAAATGATGTCAGACAAATTTTCCTGTTAACAGTATGTAAGCAAGATAAATGCATAGATAAGCAAAATCACATCAACAGATCTTATAATAAAAAATCTTAATAATCAAATATTGCTTATATCAGACAAACTAATTTTCTTTCAGAAAATTTACAGTTTGTCGCCTACATATTTTCCTCCCCATTGATTTTGTATAGACTCCTTTTCACAGGTAGGTATTTTCAATATGATTTTATTACTCAAATTCACTAACCTGACAGAAACATTTCAAATTAAAGAATTTTTTCAATCAATATGTTCCAGTCCACTGAAAACTGCTTTGCCCATCTTAACTTGATATTTTATATGCTTAGAATGAAAACAACTGTGTATAAGAAAACCTATGCAAATCCAGTTGCAAGAAAGCATGCATCTAGCTTTCTGATTGAAGTATTAAAAACGATAAGAAAAATACAATATAAGTCATAGTCTGGCATTTAGCAAATAAACAAGAAATCCCTCTTGTGTATTATGATTTGATATTTGCATTGACTTCTTTTTTATGGCTCACACATCTTTATATAAAATTCTTAATATTTTATGTATATTTTTATAACATTATTATGAATATATCCTATGGAATCAAACCTAGTATACATTCTGGGATATATATAAGGTATATATTTTTGCTTACCATGTCATTTTGTTTCATTGTAATTGAGCATACTTTCATACGTTAACTATTTAGAATTTTGGGTTATAAAGGACTTTTGCTATGTTTTGTTATATTAATTTATTTTCCTAGGTAGCTCTACTAGGCCCTTTGCAATCTAATTACTGGTTCCTTATGCTGATTGAAAGATTGCTGTGTCAATTTTTCCACTCCTCTTAGCTCACTGAGAAACTGCAAGCTTCTTTTCCAGGGAATTTTGCCTTGAAGTCTGGGTGATTTACTTAGACCATGTTCATAAAGGACTACTACTTAATCTGGATTCTCTGTAGCTCTCTTGCATTGAGCAACCTACAACATAAAACAAACATGGTTTTGCCATATACCATGAATATTGTTTTGTATCCTCTGGGATGCTTCCCCTCTTATTGGACTTCTCAACTTTTCTTAGTTGGCATCATATTTGATCCTGCTTTCTACCCTCTTCTCACTAACAACTAGCCAAAGTTTGCCTAAAATAAATACTGCCTCACACATCAATACATACATACATACATACAAAAAATCAATATTTTATATTTTATGTCATGCCATTGTGTCATGATCACATGTGTTCACTTGGTAACTAATGTAAATCCTATGCAACTGGTAGTTATTTTCAACACCTGTCATTTTAAAGGAACTAATTGAGAACTGGTTAATGTCTTTCACTCTGCTTCTTAAACAATATGATTTACTCTTATTTTATGACTTTTGTTAAACAGTCATTTCAATATTCTAAACTTGGTTTGAAATGGTTAAATAAAGACAAGAAAGTCACTTTGTATAGATATCAGAAATTAAAGTCAGTTAGAGAAGCAGGGAAGTATACAAAAGAGATAATGATTTTCTATGGAAGAAATTCTCAACATGATGTGACCATGTGGAATTTGGGCTCAGTGTTGACTAATTGTCAACTATAGTGTTGACTATAGTCTAATTGTTCAAAATAAATCAGATATCTTCATTTCATACATATATTGCCTTTTAAAAAATGTTTAATAATTTATTTTTGGAAGTTGGTAAACAAATTTTATTTATGTCCAAAATATGTATCTTTACGTTATGGTGGCCAACATCTGGCTTAAAATAACCAAACAACATTGACAATAGATAATTTTTGTTGAAATAATTAATTTTAACCCTTTTCCCATGGAGGTTTTCTAAATTATAACCACTTGCACAGAGTCACTTATCACACTTATTAATGAATTTATTCAGTATGTATTTATTATTTTAACATGTTTGCTTATAAAGACCCAAATGTTTAAACATCAAAAAACTAGTCTTAAGGAATTTAAACCACAAAGCATTCTCCATCATATCCTCAGCTGCTCACTAAACAGTGGTAAATATTTTGTAAACTGGATACTATTGGATCCACATTTCTGGGCACATATCTTAATTTAGTCATGATAATGAGCAATAGTTTGAGATTAAAAGGGAGCAATGGGCTCAAATCTCAAAGAGAATAAAGGAGGTTTCTTCAGAGAAGCAGAAAGAGCTAACAAAAGACTATTTATTTTCTTGCATAAGAAACTCTAATAGCAACAGGACTACAAAATAACAAAAAGTACTACCATAAATCCAGATACTGTGAGAATTTGGTCAAATCTAGAAAGTAGACTGACAATGTGTATGGATAGAAATAAAGTAACTGAATAAATCAGAGAAGTTGGCAGTGAAGAAGCACAGATAAAAGAGAAAACTTCAGATGGTTTTTACAAATTTGATAATTAATTTCCTCACTGAGCTCTCAAGGAATTCCCTGCAGCCATTTACAAATTGTCACAATGCAGAACCATCTCTCAACCTGACTTTTCCCACCAGCTTTCTCTGCAATTCCCTTTCTGTGTGTCAGTAAAATTCTCAAAATAATTGCCTGTGTCGTCCAGTTCCAATTTTATTTTTCCATTTCTTCCTTAAGTCAATTTCATTCAAGCTTTCATCTCTAAACATTTCACGGGAACATTTTTGTCCAATTCATAAATAATAGCTACCTAGATAAAATAGGTGTCTATTATCTTCCCCCATCTTACTTGACCTATCAGATGTGTTTTTTAGAAGTTGATCACTTCCTCTTCTTAGGTATACTTTATTTGGTTTCCAAGACAGCAGCCCTGTGTTTATCATCCATTCTTAGAGCTATTTCTCAATTTCCTTTGCTCTACACTTTACTGAATCTGTTAATACTGGAATTTCTCAGAGTTCATTCAGAAGGATTTTTTTTCTTCAGTTCACTCAACTTATTCACTTTTTGATATAATATATGTTGGTGGCTTTTAATAATGTTCATATATTTGCAATAACTTTTGTTTTGTTTTGTTTTAATGATTTTATTTATGTATTTGTTAGAGAGAGAGAGATCGAGCACAGGCAGACAGAGAGGCAGGCAGAGGCAGAGGGAGAAGCAGGCTCCCCGCCGAGCAAGGAGCCCAATGCGGGACTTGATCCCAGGACGCTGGGATCATGACCTGAGCTGAAGGCAGCCGCTTAACCAACTGAGCCACCCAGGCGTCCCTATTTGCAATAACTTTTAACTGTGTATCTACATCCAAGACTTCTGTATGCAACTCTAGATTCATGTGTCTGTCTACCCCGAACCTCTATTTGAATGTCTAAGAAGCATCTTAAACTTAACCATGTTCAAAATTAATTTGATCTTTTCTCTCAAACATACTGCATTTACAGTTTTTCCATCTCAGTGGATGACATCTCCATCCTTCAAGCTGGCTGACATACCTAAAATGTTGATTTCATTTTTAATTGACCCCTTTATTATATGAATCTCAGATACCTCATTAGGAAATTTGATTGCTTCTCTCTAAATAGCTTCAGAATGCAATCCTTTTTCTTTACTCAAATGTTCTGACTCTGGTTTGAACCACATCATCTTTTACTTCCCCTGTGATCCCTTTGATGTACTTATCATTATCTCTTACTTAGACCACTGCAATAGCCCTCCATCTTGTGCCCGCGCTCCAGCACTGGCCACTTAAAATTATTCTCAACAGCATAAATTGAGTGAGTGATCCTTTCTAAATCTGTTAGCTCCTACCACCTGTCTTTACAAAACCTTTCAATGACATCCTATCTAATGCCAAGTAAAATACGAAGTTCTTACAACAACCTACATGGCCCTTCATGATTCTGGCCTCTCTGACTTTATATCTACTCTCCTCATTGCTTGACCTATTTTGGATGCACTGCTCTTCTTGCTATTCTTTGAACATGTAAAGCAGTTTACTACCATAAAGTCTTTCCACTGCTTTTCTTCTGTGACTGGAACTCTTTCACCTTTGGATATTCATATGGTAACTTCTTCCCATTCTTCAATACCCTACATAATGGACAACTTCTTAGCTAGTCTTCTCTGACACCCTGATTATGATTTCAGCCATTGCTCCAGCATCACAGTCCTCCTGATCCCCTACTCTCTCTCATTTCTTTCCATACTACTCATCAATTTCTGCACATGTGATTTAATTTTCTCAAGTTTATTCCCTGTTTTCCTTACAGAGTAGATACATTCTGTAGGAAAAGGGATTTCCATATTTTTCTCCATTGTACTCCAATATTATTGATTTTGACAAATATTTGTACATATTTTTATTTAAAATTTTATTTATTTATTTGTTTGTTTGTTTGTTTGTTTTAGAGGTGGGCAGGGGCAGAGGGAGAGGAAGAGAAAGAATCACAAACTGACTCCCTGCTGAGGTCAGAGCCTGACATGGGGCTTGATCTCAAGACCAAGAGTCAGATCTTAACTGACTGCACCACCAAAGCACCACTGTACATATTTTTATTATCTCAACTAATGGGGGAATAACAAGATAATAAAATATAAAATATATTTTCTCATGCTTCCTTAGTATAGTACAATTCCTTAGTGTAATACATCTTCTTAGTATCATATAATTTTCCTTAGGATAATATATCTTCCTTAGTGTAATACAATTATTTGTGCTTAATAATTCAGCCAAATTACTATTTTGCTAGAGTGATGCTACTTTGAACAATAGAGCTTCAGGTAAGTAAAAGCTAAGTTCTTAGAAATTTGTAACTTTGTGCTCTATATTAAGAGGAATAATCCACACATTGCAATCCAAAGTAAAATATATAGATTTGAACAATGTATTTGAAAGGGATCCAATATCATTTAGAGACTTCTGTTAATTCTACTACAAAGGTTTTAATGATTATTATGTGATATATTAATTACTTCTTAAATGCTGAACTTATTTTGCTCTATATTTCATGCTTCCTTTAAAAAAAAATATGGGGATGTCTGGGTGGCTAGTCAGTTAAGCATAGCTCAGGTTATGATTCTAGGGTCCTGGGATTGAGTCCTGAATCGGGTCCCTTGCTCAGCAGGGAGCCTGTTTCTCCCTCTACCCCTGACACTCCCTCTGTTTGTGCTCTCTGTCAAATAAATAAATAAAATCTTTAAAAATATATGGTTGTTATTTTCAGGAGCTGAAAATATTTGTAAACAGGTAGACAGTCTGCTTATTATGAACTAGTAATAAAACAATTTCAACTATATAAATATTTTAGATAAGGGTAAATTTTTAATTTGGGGTAGAGTAAGTCACATAGATAGATAGATAAAATGAAGTGTCGCAGTCCATCTGGGCTGCTAGAATAAAATACCATAGATTATGTGGTTTAAATGGTAAAAATTTATTTCTCACAGTTGTGGAAGATGGAAAGTCCAAGATCATGGCAAATAGAAAACAAATATTAAAAAACAGTATAAGACAAATAATAATGCAATAAAACCAAATCAAGTAAATTAATATGAAATGTCAGTAAACCTATGTTTTAATTTTTCAAAGTCTGTTTGGAGCAAGTCTATATAAGATAATGTAAGACACTGTATTTAGAACTTTACTCACTAAATTCATCCCATCTCTCTATATGGAAGACATTCTTCTCTCTCAGGGATTGTTTGGTTCCCATGGGTGGCTTTATTTGTAATTAAGTAATGATTTTTGTCCCTAAATTTTGGCTTTCAGGCTCAACATTTCTAGTCATTGTCTTGCCACAATGAACCACTGTGTCTTTAAAACAAACAGAAGGTACCTGGCCTAATCTAAGCTTGAAGAAGCTATAAAATCCTGTAACTTTTAGTCCTTCTTCTGTCAGGTCAAAATAATTAAGAGTTATACTAATCTAGTGATAGAACCTAAATAGCCTAACGTAGTCAGAGGAGAATATGCATTTATATGCTTTCCTAAAAATAATAATTTTCTTAGTTGAGAGTTCTGATGAAATTCAAGCAACAGTTTGATGTTATATTCTTCAGTGAGAAACTGGAGTGTTTATGTTTTCCTACCCTGATGAAGAACAAACCTAATTCTTTTTTTTTTTTTTTAGATTTTTTTATTTATTTATTTGACAGAGATCACAAGTAGGCAGAGAGGCAGGCAGAGAGAGATAGGAGGAAGCAGTCTTCCTGCTGAGTGGAGAACCCCATGCAGGGCTCCATCCCGGGACCCTGGGATCATGACCTGAGCCGAAAGCAGAGGCTTTAGCCCACTGAGCCACCCAGGTGCCCCAAGAACAGACCTAATCCTATTAAAAAAGAGTAAAAAAGTATAATGACTGATGTCATATAACTCATAGGGGCTTAGTGATATTAAAAAACAAATGGAAAGCCAGTCACTCAATAAATTTATAAAAATTTTTGAAATGAAAAATTTTCTGGAATATGTTTTATGGTGCTCTATTCTATCTCAATATTTCTGAAAGCAAAACACATGGAGGAAGGCATTCTTATCACAGAAACATATAAACAAGTGTAATCAATACACATCAATAATGTAACACTAAAATCAGATCAATATTTAAAATTAAGTTCTCCTGCCACCAATATCCCATGACTTGTCGTGAGCCGTTGTTTTCAACATTCAACAGATAACTATTTGGTCTATGGAAGCTCCCTTAGATAACTAATATATTTGAAAATTTACCACTCACATTATTTTTTTTCTTTTCTCAGTACCATTAGAGCTTTATTTTTTCCATCACCTTATTTTCCCCTCCCGCGCATGCATGTGTGTGTGTGTGTGTGTGTGTGTGTATAATTTTTAACTTCCTATCAGTTGAGAGCTTTATAATTTTTATAAAACATATCAATTCATTAAGATATTCATAAATATTAAGATATTTCTTTTTCTAATATTTTATTTATTTATTTGAGAGAGAGGGAGAGAAAGAAAACGTGCATGAATAAGCATGAGCAGGGGAGAGGGGCAAAGGAAGAAACAGACTACTGACTGAGCAGGGAGCCCAATAGACATGGAGCTTGACTCTAAGACCCTGAGATCACAACCTGAGTCTAAGGCAGCCGCTTAACCGACTGAGCCACCCAGGTGCCCCTGTTAGATATTTCTTAATCATATTCCCTGTGCACAGCCATGGCTTAATAGCTAGATATTCAGTGAAACACAAAACACATCTCTCCTTTAAAAGAGCTTAGAATTACATAATCATAAAACCTAAAGTAGAATATAGCATTCCTAAGTGATATGTAATATAAAATCCATGCAAGGATAATTAGGTCAGAGTTGCCTAGGAATTTATAGTAGTAATTTTCTTCAATCAATCACAATTTCATATGAAAAAACACAGTTTTTCATGGAAAATATTTATGGGGAATTGTATACATAAATTCATTAAAAGACTGAACTATCAAGCATATCATATATTCCTCAGCATATTTCTCTTCCTTATCCAAAAGAACTTCCAAATACTTCAATTTCTATAAATTCTTGGAGCATTGATGTGGATAGAACACCACATGCCTTTTTGAGCATTCAAACAAAAATTTTAGGCCAAGATTTGTGTTTTGTTTCTCTTGTCTTACACAATATACACTGCCACTACATCTTGCTACATTAATAATAAGGAGACTCTTTACCTGTGCAGACTCCTTTTTCTTAGTAGTATCTTTCAGATAATACTTTGTCTATTTTTCCATTGATATCTGGGGATTTATGTACCTTATTCCACAGCACATTGATTGGAAAATAAATCCCTGCAATATATTTCTTTTTCAGGACTTTGTTATATATCTATATTTCAGACCAAATGTTATTGTCATATTTTTCATGCTTTTACTATACAAACTACAGATAATCCAATCAGACCAAACAGCATAATTCATTTCTTACCCTGATAAAAATACATATACTTAAAAAACTATCTTTGAAAACATAACAATAGTTAACATGTGCTATCAGTTTTTAATAATTTTCTGTTGTTGAAATTTATAGGGCAAAACAAAAGCTAAACCTGAAAAAACACATTGTTGTTACCACTTATTTTCATTACTTGCAACCTGACACAACACCAGAAAACACATTTGGTAAAATAAATGAGTTGTTAGAGTATATCTAATAAAGATTTTCAATGTAGGGCTAAGCATCCAATAGTTTATATGATATCCATTCTGTGATTTCCTCTGCCTGGTGTTTATCTGTATCTACTTCTTCAAGTCCTAGCACTGCATCTAATAGAAAGTTGTTTTAAAATATTGTATTAACTTAATTCAATCAAGTGACTCACTAATTATTGTTAAGACACTTTGCTCCTACATTAAAATACATGCAATGAGTTTTTATTTTTATATGATAGTATTCATTCAGTTGAAGCTCTCTCTCTCTCTCTCTTTTTTAGGAAAAGAAAGCACTACTCCAAGTAAAAAAGTAAAGAAATTATTTCATTTCACAGTAAAACGATTAATGGGAAAGCAGTTACACTACCTTGGTGTGTTATGTTGGGTCCACCTATGCATTGTGTAGAATTAATGCAGTTTGTGCTGGAGACACAATAGAAGCCTATGAATGACTGTCACAGCTACTTTAAAATGATCTCAAAGATAGTGGAAGGGGATGGGAGAAATAGGGGAAGAAGACTGAGTACACTTACCATAATGTGGACTGAGTAATGTATATAGAATTGTTGAAGCACTATATTGTGGAAGTGGAACTACTCTAATACTGTATGTTAATTATGCTTGAATAAAAATTGGTAAAAATTTTAAAAATTAAAAAAATAAAAATCACCTCAAAGAAGAGTGCTTGGCATATAATAGATATAAAACTAATTAACTTTGGATTTATTCATTACTGAAATGATTGGAAGTTTGAGCATTGATATGATGGTCAAAATTGAGTCTTTTAGAAAATGCATTTTCAGATAGGTATCCATTATGAACTCCTGCAGTCTTACATATGAAATGACTACCCCAAAAGAAAACGTGGATGATATAAGAATAATTTTCAGTAGTAGCAAATTCAGATGGTTCAAGTGAAAATTCTGCATGGTTGTAACTATGGATCATTACTGTAATTGATTAGAATTGACTTGTAGATTTTCATAAAAATTATGAATGTGTTATGTATTTAATGATTGAAAATTTATGAAAGAAAATTACCTAAGCTTCTTACTGCATAATCAAATGGCCACTATGAAACTTTATTATAAATCCAAGTATTTCAACATTCAGCCACATTTTGGGGGGGGCATTGGACATATTTGGAAATTGCAGTGATTGTATAACTCAAGATAATCACTTTATTATTAAAAAGCTATTAGAGATATTCAATAAATCCAGACTTCCTGACAACAAAATTATAAAAATTAAATAATGCCATATAGATTTTGGTCCTTGAAACATCTTCCTTCTAGAGTTTCTCAACTCAATTTGCTATATCATAAATTCCAATTACACAAATTAGCAAAGATTTTGGAATACCTAGTAACATTACCTTAAAGCCATGTAGGATGGATATATGAAAAAGGGGACAAATTTTTTAGTGCATTAACAGATTTATAATGTAAAATAAATCTTTATGTTTTTTATGTTTTAACTTACATTGGTCTACTCTGAATGCTGAGAGTTAAAAGGTAGAGTAAAGACGGGTTGCCTGGGTGGCTCAGTCATTAAATGTCTGACTCTTGATTTCAGCTCAGATCGTGATATCTGCGACTAGAAATCAAGCCCTTGGTCAGGCTCAACACTCAGCTTTGGGTCAGCTTGGGATTCTTTCTCTTCTCCTTCTGCCTCGCCCCTGGCCCATGTGCTCTCTAAATAAATAAGTAAGTAAGTAAATAAATAAATAAATAAACAAATAAATAAAATATAAAAAATTGTACAGTGAAGGCAACCAACTTTGACCAAAACCTTTTCAATACCACTTAATAGTAATGTTTAGAACATTATAGCCTGAAATACATTAATGATATATAAACAAAGGTATATAAAAGGAAACATGTATATAATATATACTTATTATATAATGCTTGAAATATATATATTATATATGTATATATAATATATAGGAATATATAATATATATACTGGAATATGTATATTATATATATAGGGTATTATATATATATATGTGTGTGTGTGTGTGTGTGTGTGTGTGTGTGTGTGTGTGTTGGAAATTTTGAGGAGTTGATAGTGTTCTGGAATGCCCACTTTGCTCTAACTAGCATCAGTGATCCATGGTCTTTGCTTCAGAATGACAATCAAACATCACATTCAATAGGCACTCTCTGTTTATAAGTAAGATTTAAAAATGCAAACAAAAAATACGGAATAAGAATTTATGCGGTGTTCAAAACACGCTAGGTATAGTATTTTATGTCTAATTAATTCTGCCCTTGGCACCTGTTTAGACATAAAGAAGTAGGCTGAATGAAGATAACCTCAATTCAGAAAACCATCACATATTATACATTAAGCCTTTCAGACATGCATGGTCACTCTCATTCTCCTGGTTCTTCTGAATCTCATCAGTACTGATTTCTCTTAACTTGATAAATGGGTTCCTAAGCATGAGGTCCGGGTGCTTGGTGTGGTACATATACCTCAGCCAGATTTTTCAGACTGTCATATGACAATATCTTGAACCACATGTTCCAGGAGAATTGGCCAAAACAAATGTTCAGATATCCCCAAAGCTAGAGGAATGGCCATAGAACCAAATGGCAGTACTTATCTTCCATTATAATAACAGTAATTTAGGTAATATAAATATGGGATAAGTGAGTAAAGGAAAACCACTAAAATGTTTTTCTATTCATCAGACATTTGAGGGTGTATATTTAAATTTAGTATTTTCTATTTTAATATTAGGAAATAGACTCATTTGAATATAGACACAGAGATAATAACATGAACATTAAAGTGATTCGGAATTCATATTTAAGTGGTTGGTGTGAAATCTGCTAAATGAATGGACTGTTTTGAAACCTATTATAATTCACCCCACCCCTGAGGACTATATCAAGTTCTTTAAGGAGAGTACTTTTAGCTCTCTTTCCCATTTTAGTTTTCCAATTATATTTTAAGTGAATGCATTTTGTAGATACTTTATAATTTACAGACTCTTAATTGATTAGATATTTAATTGTTGACCTTTCTAATGTTGCTTCCTTTTTCTGAATCTTAATCAAATTAGAAAGTACTAACAAACTCCTAAAATCTCGGGTTGTAGAAAAAAACATGGCCTAGCTCTTTTTTTCTGTTTTACTCTATTAAAAATTTTTATATAATTTTTAAAAGATTGTATTTATATTTTAATCTATTTTTCAAGAAATTAGTAGTTCTAATAGCAGAGAGGTTTTCAGTGTATTTTCACATATCTGTTCTATTCAGAAGGAGACATTTTCTTCTCATATTTTCTCCCCCCTCCCCCGGGTTTATTTATTTGTTTTTTTTTTTTTTATTTCTTTTTAGTGTTCCAGAATTCCTTGTTTATGCACCACACCCAGTGCTCCATGCAATACGTGCCTTCCATAATACCCACCACCGGGCTCACCCAACCCCTCATCCCCCTACCCTCCAAAACCTTCAGTTTGTTTTGATATGTAGTAAGAAAAATGCAGTCTTTGTTTAAAAGTACTTGGCAACATAGGAGTAAAAATAAATGTTTAAATGTACATTCTAATTTGTTTTTTTGAAACATGGCTATTTCTGAATAGATTTGTGTATTCATGTTTTTACCTCTTTAGAAAATGTGTGAAATATGTACATGCTTAAATTCCCAAACTCTATTAGCTTACATTTATTAAATTGGCTATATGAATCTTTAATTGCCTGCTCTTTTAATTTGCCTTTATTGATTGTTATTATGATGATATAAAATTTTAAAAACTATAACAGAAAAAATATTGAGGGTTATATTTCAAATGTTTAAATTAGGCTCTTTGTACTGGCTTTAATTTAACGTTAAAGAACATTTTGTCTTTGTTTTTGCGGATTATGCATTAAAAGTTTTTTTAATTTAAAATCGTTCGTGTATAGTACTTAACAAGTGTTTATTGAGTGAAAATATCATGAAACATAATTTATCATTTATTACAAGTGACATACAGATGGATACATTTTAATATCTGTTCTCCAGGTCCATACAGTGTACTTGTTACAATAACCCTCTCACATAAATAAAAATTTTGGAAAGTAGTTTCAAATGCTACAAGGTTTTATCAAATTTCAAAGAAAGAAATTTAACTTCCATCATTCTGAAGGGAGGTGGCATTTACGTCAGGTTTTACAGGCTGGTAAAAATTCAGCACAATGAGAAGGGCTGGGAGAGGGTATTAAAATATGGAGGAGGGAAACCACATGGTGTGTTCTAGGAATGATGAACAAGTCAGATTGGCTGCATCATTTAACATATATTGAGAAACAGTGTGAGAAAAGATTGGAATATATAGTTCATAGAAACATTCAAATAATCAAATCAAGTTTTGAAACATTATTGGCCATAATAGGTAGTTAAGAGTTTCTGAGCAGGGAAATTTAATTACCTCTATGGATATAATTACTAAAGGTAATTAAGGAGTTAACAAAAGACAGTGAGATTGATGTGTGGAGTTGGAGTGGTCTAATGTAATAGCCTGGGAAACAGAACCACTAAGAACTTCAAATAAAATGGCATTGGAAATGAAGACTTGCTGTCCACAAAATATATAGTTTAAAGTTTTTGCTAAGAAGCAGCATCCAGCCAGGGATTACAGATTTTAACCCCCACTTCAGTGAGGTACAGTTAAATGTCTGAAAACTGCCAAAGGCATGTAAGCAGAAATAGTATGTGTAATTGTTAGGACAAATGAGTCAGAAGCAAATTCACCATATCCACTTTTTTTTTCCCCCACTGTCTAGTAACAGAAAGCAAAATAACTTGAAGAGATTAAAGATGGAAGAAGCCCAGCTTTGTAAATTATCATGTGGAGAGGCAGTTCTGGGAAAGCTGAAATAACAGTGTTATGTTATTGAGCTTCTAAGGTTTGGGGTTTTAACAATTACAACTAGCCTTACCCTGTCTATTACAGTGGCCACCAGATACAAAAACCTAAATATGCTTCTTTATTTTGGTGTTCAACAATAAGCAACAAATAATCCATTCCATTATTCATTTATAGGAACCAGAGCTACTTTGACCCTGGGGCAGAGTATATCCAAGATGAGCCTGGAATATCTTCAAGTGTCATAAATACACACATACTCACAAACACATATGCACAGATTATATCAAAGAAGCACAGAAGCCAACCAAAAGATCTTCCACAGGACTAATCATTTAAGCAACAAAATAAATAAAGGATTAGACTACAACTCAAAGAAAAATGAATATCCATGAGCCTATATTAATATAAAAATAATTAAATGAATACATAAAAAATGGAGGAAAATAAGTCTTTTCCATGGGGAAGAATTTTTGTAAAAATGTATGTAAATGCTCAGCCTTCACAGAGGTGGAGCACAATTTCCCACTTTTAAAGTGTAGGCCATGCCTAGTGATTTACTTCCAGAGACTATATATAGTAAAAAAAGGGAGGAAAAAAAGAGTAACTCTGTGGTGGAGAAAGTTGCCAAACACTATCTCAGCTAAGTGATTATGATTAATATCAACAGTTATTAGTGAGGTTCATAGTCTGCACTCTTGATAAGTTTTTGTAAATGGTACTTTATCTCAGTGGTCTTCTCCTTAAAAATCCATAGTCTCAGTCTAATCATGTGGGGAAAAAATAGCAAAAAAAACCCCCAAAAACAGATAAATGCCAGTGGGGAGCTGTTCTACAAAATACTTGACCAGTACTTCTCCAGATTGTCAGGGTCATCAAAAACAAGAAAAGCCTGAAAAGCTCTCACAAACATGAGACATGATGTGGCAGGGTGAGACATGACTACTAAATGCAATGTTGTATTTGGATGAAATCTTAAAACAGAAAAAAAGACATTAGGTAAATGTAATTAAATAAACTCCATAACGTACTTGAATTTCCTAATAATATATCAAATTCAACTCATTAGTTGTGACAATTATACCATAATGACACAGGATGCTATGATGAAAACCTGTCAGGGGGTATAAGAACTCCATGTACTATAGTCATAATTTTTCTGTAAATCAATAACTATTCTAAAATTTAAAAAATATATGAAAAGCAGTAATAATTTTGCAATAACCACCCACAGGGTGGTCACAGATCATAAAGAAAACTGGACAAGAGAATTCACCCCAGAATAAGCAGAATAAGCATCAGATCAATACATTTACCTGATCATAAGGATAAAGGCATTTTAGAATACAATTCTTTATAGGTTTCTTATGTTGTTGCACATTCTGTGAGATAGTAATTGCCCTTTTGTTACAAGATGTTCCCAAGTCTATATATCTGAATAGCAAACTTTGTATATATTAAACATTTCTATAGCAAAGTGCCTTGAAAGATAGAGTTAAGACCTGGCTAATTTACTGTCCATTACAAAAGATCCAGACTCCCCAAGCACATGTTTCTACTACTGTAACATAACTCATGGTCTTCATGTTTCCCTCTGAGAACTGGAGCTCAGAGAACTGGTACAAAAATGCTAATACTACAAATATTGTTATTACTGTGAATGTTAACTTGTCTTTCATGTGTAATCTAAAAATCCTGTATATTATTTTAGACTCCACCACATTGGCCAAGTTACCATGTTAGCATACAGTTAGGGTAATATCTCAGGTACTTTGTCATTCTTTTTTTAAATGTAGTTATTTTTATTAACATATAATGTATAATTTGTTTCAGGGGTATAGGTCTGTGATTCATCAGTCTTAAACAGTTCACAGCACTCACCATAGCACATATCCTCCCCAGTGTCCATCACCTGGCCGCCCCATCTATTTTGTCATTCTTTTTTTTTTTTTTAAAATTTTTTTTTTTTTTTTTACACAAAAATCAAAAGTGGGCAGAGAGGCAGGGGGGGGGGGGGCGGTGCACAAGCTCCCCACTGAGCAGAGAGCCTGATGTGGGGCTCGATCCCAGGACCATGGGATCATGACCTGAGCCTTAGGCAAAGGCTTAACCCACTGAGCCATCCAGGTGCCCCTATTTTGTCATCCTTAACAAGAGACCTCACAATGTTTGGTTGGTGTGACTTGATCATTGTTGTGAACCAGTGACCCCTATGGTCTCTTATTCTTTCCTTTTCCAAAAGAGAGTTTTTGTTGCAGTTACCCACTGTTGTGCATTAAGTATTATAGCTAAATTGTTTTTAATTTGTGCTCAAGTCATAAGATTCATATCCAAATATAATAAAAATGGGTGCACATCCTGTTCTGATAAAGTGGCACATGTCCTTTAGAAGGGGCTCTTGTATGCATAGCAAGAAGTGTTTGCAAAAACATCCCATGGCCTGATAGCTAGACTTTGACCCAGATGTACTGCCATATTTTTGGATCTTGTTTTTATGGGAAGTAGCCAGAATTATATTCCTAGTCTCCTGAAAGCTAGGCATGTCTATGTAATTAATGAATATAAAATGAAGTGATGTGCAATTTTCTGGACAATGTGGTCAAATTTATATGGGCTTTTTATGGCTTCTATTCCCTGTCTGCCAGCTGGAAATAAAGGACTCGATGGTTGTCTGAGATGATTAACCCATAATTTGGTAGGATTCTGGGTCTCTGAATCACTGTGTAGAATAACAGCTATTGATCATATACATCAAAATATTACATGAGTAAGAGGTAAACATATTTGGGTTAAGCTACTAAGATTTGAAGCTTTGATATTGCAACTAATATTAATCTACCTAATGGAATGATATTGATAGTAAAAAAATATGGTCAATCAGGGAAATAATTTTTAGTGGTATCAATAGGTTTTGTTACATTTATAGAAAGAGAAACAAAAAGATTATCCTCTTGTGCCACCAGAGGAAGGTATGTTAGAAGCCTAAATTTTGAGATCCCTTTAAAAATTTCTATATAGAATTTACAAGTGCTTATTTTGATTTGGTAAAGTGTGGTAGGTAAAATAGCAGAGCTGGTCATATCAAAGATATTTATATTCTAGTTCCTGAAATGTGTTAATAGGTTATTTTACCTGCAAAAGGGGGATTAATGTAGAATATGTAATTAAGGTTGCTAATCACCTACTTTAAAATAGGGAGATTATTCTAGATTATCTGGGTAGAACCAATGAAGTCACAAATATCTATAAATTGGCCAAGAGAATTGGAAGAGTCGGTGAGAATGATGGAATGTTGGAAGGACTGAGTCTGGCTGTTGCTGACTATGAAGATGGAGGAGATGGTCACAAGCGAAGGACTACGGCTGCCCCTAGATGCTGTAAAGGGCAAGAAACCACATTCTCTCTGAGAGCCTTTAATGCAGTCCTGCTAGAGCCTTGATTTTAGCTTCCTGAATCCCATTTTTGAATTACTAAATTATACAACTGCAAGATAAACTTGCATTGTTTTAAGATATTAAGTTTGTGGCAATTTGTTATAGCAGCCATGGAAGACCAAATCAATAGTCATCCACAGAGGTGATATTTTATTTTTTAAAGATTTTATTTATTTATTTATTTATTTATTTGAGAGAGAGAGAGAGAGAGAGAGAACATGCAAAAAGCAGAGGGAGTGGCAGGGGGAGAGGGAGAAGTAGGTTTCCTGTTGAGCAGGGAGCCCAACACAGGACTCAATCACCAGACCCAGGGATCATGACCTCAGCTCAAGGCAGATACTTAACTGACTGAGCTACCCAGGCACCCCAGAGGAATATTTTAACCCACAAGAGAGTAAAAGATCAGCAGGAACAAAAAAGAAGAGGAAGAGAAAATAACTAAAAGGAAGGGGAAAAGAGAACACAATGATTCTTTTTAATGTCATATTTTATATCAAGAGATGGGAAATAGAGGAGTAGATATCTCTTTACAGAAAGGGAGGAACCTTGTTAAAAAGCAGAGGAAAAGCACTAAATTATAAAGCTTTTACCTTTTTTCCTAATGTCTTTTAACCTTTTGGGGGGTTTTTATTTGCTGTGTAATGTCATACTTTCTCAAACACAGATATTCACTGGGATCTGGTTGAGCACAGACCACCACAAAGGGTTCCGACCAGTGACTTTGCATATTTTATGGGTCTATGTGGCTGCCAGAACCTTTCCCATTATTAACTAGACCAAGGTGTCTTTCCACCATCAAGGGCAGGGAATTTGAGGCAGGGGTCTTCCTCCCCTTCCCACAGACACACAGCTCCAGTGCAGAGAAGACAGGTGACCACCGGGTGTGATTCTAACTGTTGAAGCATTAGGCAATTGGATGGGTGGAATGGCTCACTCTTGTGGAAGCAAACCCCTGTGTGCCACAACCAGCAAAGCAGATCCTGTCAATGGGGTTCGGGGGTTTCTCAGAAGGTACAGCTATGAGTATGAGTTGCCAACACTGAAGGAAGCTGGAGAAGGATGTGCCCATCTAGGAAAAGGAGAAGCACCAACAATATCTCCTTCAGTAACACAGGGTTCTGCTCTGATTGTGGAGGGCATCTGGATCTTATTCCTTTGACCAAGCAATACCGCCTTTTGCTACAGTTTCCTAGTAATTGCAGAACTGGAAGATTGACATTTAAAATATCAGGCCACGTATTCATTGGTTAGTAAAAATATGTGATAAAACTGTAAACGGATTTTTGGATTGCTTTCTGTCATCAGGAAAGTCTGGAATTGGTTGCTACTCCTGTACTACTGACTGGCATCATAAATGGAAATAAAATATAAGACAAAATAATGAAAACTATAAGGCAGAGAGAAGAAAAAAAAAAAGAAAGAAGAAAACCTTGTTCTTTAGTTTTTGTTGAACTCATATCAGAGTGTGACTTCAGATAGAACCAGAGCTATTTCTATGGTTATTAAAGATTGAACATGAAAAAGGTCATTTGTTTGTGCCTGTCTAGGATGTAACAGAAACCAATGCCATTCTTATGCACAGGTGTAGGTATATGAAATTACTAAGCTTTAAACATGGTCCCAGTGACACACCCACTGGGAGTGGCACACTGAGATGATTCCTAGTTACTTTGAAAAATACATTTTCTAGAATACTTTTGTCTCAGATACTTGAAAGCAATTAAAAACAACTTTCTTTTAGGCTAAAGGCAGTGTTTAGTAATCACATTTATTTCCATTACTTTGAGAGAGTGATATATTTTCTGGATATTTGGGTAAGTATGTTTTGACAAAGCTCTGATAATTTATTAGCTACTGTAAGGGATATATTTTCAAACTTTGACTTATGGTATATATGTGATTTTAAATATAGTAATAAAGAATTAGTGTTAAAAAATACTAACTAGGGGGTGCCTGGGTAGTTCAGTCGATTAAACGTCTGTCTTAACTCAGGTCATGATCTCAGGGTCCTGGAATGAGTCCTGTGGCTGGCTCCTTGCTCAGCAGGGAGTCTGCTTCTCCCTCTCCCTGTGTCCCCTCCCTTCTGTTCATGCTCTGTGTTTCTCTTTCAAATAAATAAATAAAATCTTAAAAAAATATACTAACTAAAGGGGTAAAGCTATCATAATTTTTAAAATGTCCATAAGTTAATTTATGTTTCCATTAACCAGACACTTACAAAGTATCTCCTATATGTCTGGTTTGCCCTAGTCACTATTGACAGGCAATATCTCATTTAATATTAACTAAGTACAGGACTGCAGCAATGAATAAATTATGAGTAGATTATTGTAAGTTTATTTTTGAATCAGTAGTACACATAATTACTTCAGAAAGAAGATTTAAAATATGACATGAAAAATAATATATAGGAAGCTTAACATAGAATAGAACTCTGACATACAGTTGTTATATGAACCTAGTTAAGCTACTTAATCTTTCCCAGAAAACAATATGCTATATATTTTCAAGATTTTAGCCTCTGAAATCCTATTTTCTATATTAATTTCTTGGTTGAGTGGCCATGGTCAAAATACCATTTCAATGCCTCAATTCCTCCAATAACAAAGGGGGATAGTATTACTATTTCGCTATTATATTAATGTTAAGATTAAGTGAATGATTACATCTAAAACATTTATAAGATTTTTTTGTGTGTGTGTGTCAGAGAGAGAGAGAAAGCACAGGCAGACAGAGTGATAGGCAGAGGCAGAGGGAGAAGCAGGCTCCCTGCCGAGCAAGGAGCCCAATGTGGGACTAGATCCCAGGACACTGGGATCATGACCTGAGCAGAAGGCAGCCGCTTAACCAACTGAGCCACCCAAGCGTCCCCATCCAAAACATTTAAAAGAGAGTATTTTTAGATTTCAATATGTCAAGTATTAGTTATATATTAATATTATTGATTTTTTTCATCTGTATGCCTTACTTATCCTGACAAAAGTAATACTCTCTCAGGCATATTATAGTAAAACAATTTCCTGAATTAAAGAGTCAAGAGCTTTTCCATAGCTCTTTTCTTTAAAGAGTTAAAGAGCTTTTCCATAGCTGCCCCTCGCCCCACTTGTGGATTCCATGTGTTTTGGATGAAATTAAATAGTCCTACCCATTAGGTCATTATCATCATTTAAGCAACTAGACAAAGACTTACGGGAAACCAATTCTCCCCTTCTTGCAACAATAAAACATATTATTTTATGTCAACTTACAACTAAATTAAACCTATGAACTACACATAAAAGAAACTTCTCATAGTTTTGCTAAAGAGATAATATAATACATTTTGAAATATATTTTTAAAAATATGGTAACTTCTAAACACGAAAACAAATTCTACCTCCTTTTCAAGCTCAGTCATTGGCATTTGGCATTAGGTGACACTTAGATTTAATAGTAAATTGGGGAGGATTTTATGGAGCAAGTGTGTAGAACTCTTTCAGGAACATTGTACAGGGCATTGAGGTTAAGAATACAAAAATTAAAATATTCCTGGTGTATTATTATAGGAAGAAAATTGAAAATAGTTAAATGCCCTATTTATGATACCATCTAACTATATCCTTTTGAAAGCTCCACTAGAAAAGTATAAAATTTTCAAATTTATGTTGTAGTAAGAGACAACTTTCTTTCTTTGAGCTAATCAGTATCGACAAGAGATGTCTCACTTAATTTTAACTTTCCTTTCTTGTCTTCCCTCTCATTTCATCCCAGAGTGTTAGAACAGAAGCTACTACTGATAAAGTTCTAGAATATAGGTGAGGTTCAGTGGGGTGAGGTCCGGAGCCGATGACCAAGAAAGAATTCTTGAGACATCTTTGGTGCAAAATGGTGGTTTATTAAAGCATGGACACAGGACCCAGGGGCAGAAAGAGCTGCTGCCCTGATATCCTGAGGAGTGGCTGATTATATACACAGGAGTTGGGTAGATGAGGACGAAAGGGATGTTAAGAAGGGCTGTCGCAGTAAAGAAGACTGTCAGGATATTGGAGTCCTGGTTATTGTCAAGCCAAGGCTGTTTTTCCCTCTACTGAGGTACTAACATGAAGACAATTGGGAGTTTCCTGGTGGAATGTCACATTCCTCCTATAAAACATCCTTGTCAGTGAGTTCTAGGTTTAGAAGAAATTTAACTTTATTTACATTTCCTTCTGCCTCAGCCTCCTTCAGTTTTATGGAGGGGAGGGTGATGTTAGGGCTTGAGGAACTGAGTTACTTGTCTCTGGAAGCTGGGCTATTGGTAAGATAGCTTCTTTGTTGTAAATCACTAGGACCTTTGTAAACCAAGGGAGACTCCTGTCTTGCAGGATTGTGATCTCTGCAAGTTAACTATTTGTTTTTCTTTTAGGGCAGCCAGGAGTGCCTGAGGGATGCCACACATGTTACTGAAGCTGGGGAGGGGTGTAAACTGCCAGCTTTTGCTTTGTCCTCAGCCAGGCTTCTGCTCCCTCATCACTACTTAATCACTTAAGTAGAAAACAAAAATTTACTATTTGAAATAAACCACACTTATTTACTGTTTTCTAGCCTGTTTGCTTATTTAGATCGAAATACTCAATTCTGGAACATGTTGATCTCATCAGAGGGTTTGCTACTAGCAAATAATTCCATATTAATCACATTAAAAACTGTGGCCATCAGAGTTCAACCAGAAACAGAAGTTAATGGGACTACATATTAAGAGATTAAGGGACATCTGGGTGGCTCAATTGGTTAAGTGGCTGCCTTTGGCTCGGGTCATGACCTCAGGGTCCTAGGATTGAACCCCCACATCAAACTTCCTCAGGGAGTCTTTTTCCTCTCCCTCTGCCTTTTCCCCATTCTTGTGCATGCTCTCCTCTCTCTCTCTCTCTCAAATAATTAAATAAAATCTTTAAAAGAGAGAGAGAGAGAGATTAATTATAAGTAAGTAGCTTACACAATAGTGGAGCCTGTCTGGGCAACTCCAAAATTCTTAGGGTAGTCTATCAGGTAGGACAAGCTGGACTGGAGCAGGGGATGGACCTGCTCACAAATTCCACAGGTGGACTTTATATTGCCTTGACCTTGCCTACTTTCAAAAAGACTCTTGTGATTATACTGGTCCCACCCAGATAATCTTTTCACCTTAAGAAAGATCCTTAACTTAATCATAATAGCAAAGCTCCTTTTACCTCATAATGGAGGCATTTTTAGGTTCCAGGGATTAGGATGTAGATATCTTGAGGGGAGGGTTGCTCTGAATACAATAAGAATCAACAGTAACAATAAAACTAGAAAAAAAACAAAGAAGGTCATAAAGATTGGGATCTTTATTGACCTTCCTAATTTCATTGAATGCAGATAAAGTTTTAATGATTTTGTACTTTAATGAAAAAAAATGACAGAACTAAGCTTTTCAGAATTTTCCTAACTACTAAAAATGTTATGATATACGTGTGTAGAAAAATTTTTAAGAAAGTTAAATGTTATTTATAAAGAAAAGATTTACTGAGAAAAAGCCAGTTTTGTATCATGCATAAGGAATCAAATTAACAAGAAACTTAAAGTTTATAAAACCGTATTCCACCTGGAAAAAAATAAATAACCCACAAGTATACAAGAGATCTTTTTTAGATTAAAAAGATAGGAAGTTTAGATATGGGGGATGTTGGGATATTCTACACCACTGAATTGCTCAAAGGTCTGACTATAAATGATTTAAAAAAATGCAATTATGGGGGCACCTGGGTGGCTCAGTGGGTTAAAGCCACTGCCTTCGACTCAGGTCATGATCCCAGGGTCTTGGGATCGAGCCCCGCATCAGGCTCTCTGCTCTGCGGACAGCCTGCTTCCTCCTCTCTTTCTGCCTCTCTGCCTACTTGTGATTTCTGTCTACCAAATAAATAAATAAAATCTTTAAAAAAAATGCAATTATGTCCTTTGGAATTTCTCCAGAACTCTTTTTTATTTTTTCCCCTTATGAATCCAATTTCCAAATGTGCTATATAACAGAAAAGAAAATCAAATGATCTGCCAGGTTGTTCTTCAGCAATGAAGAAAACTATACATTCTATTGAGAATGTAATAAAATAAAAGCTATTAAAAAAAAACAGTGAAAAGCAAGAATAATTTCAGAAAAAAAAATATCTAAAACCAGTAGATAAATAGACCAATCAAAGAATCAAAATAATATTGAATTAGAATAATAGAATGAGTAGTGAATAAATTGAATCAGTATTGATAAAATATTTTGCTAAAGAGAGGCAAAAATTTACCTGATTAAATCCTTTGGGAGATTAGAACCAGGAGTGGTAAATTTTGAAAAGAAACACTGCATTTTAATTCTTTTTTCAAAATCTTCAAAATTTATTTTATGGGTAACTTAGATACAGGTTCTGGTTATTACTGTACTTTCCTTTTTTGTCAGGATCCCAAGATACTTTGCTTGATTCCATACTTAATTCCATGCCATCGCAGAAAATAAAATTCTTGTATGTTATTCTTGAAGCTATTATATTATCTCTCTACTTACAGTATTTAATCATTAACCTTTTTTTTAATACCACCACTATGTATTTACTATAACACTTATAATGTAGCAATGATGTGTGGGACATTCTCTGGGTACCATGTCAGCAATCTAGAGGTCACAGACTGTGTCTTAATTATTTTTAATCTTTAATCACTCATGATAGCGTTTGGTGCATTCTTCTTCTTATTATTAGTAGTAGTACATTATTATTATTATTATTATTATTATTATTATTACATAATGAGGTGGATGTGATGCCTAAGCTAGTGACTATGACATTTAATGACTATTTCTATTTCTACCTACAAGATACTGAAAGATATAAGTGTTATTTTGAGAAATGGCATAGTTATCAGAAAGGAATAAGAGATAAATAAAATGTTTTTGTGTTAATTTAGGGTTAACTGTTGAAAAGAATATAAAATTATCAATGGTATCTCCCAAATATTCAGTTCTTTTCTTCCTCAGGTGAAACCTGTGGGGATTAAAAAATTTGTCAAAAACAGAAAGCAGGGCATTGCAATGTAAAATAAATTTTCTGGCATTAAGGCATAACACAGATAACAAACTAAAAGTCTCCATTTAGTTCATTCCTATATAGTCCTAGTACTAGTTAATTGTTCATTGTGCTAATACTTTATATATAAATCTATCTAATTTAATCCTCAAACAATTGTGAATAAAATTACTGTTTATTTTTACAAATGAGAATGCATGTTTTTAGAGTCCTACACTTAGAAGAGGTAGAATTAGAATTTAATCCAGTTTTGTTGAAGCCCAAAAGTATGTCTTCTTATTAAAATGTTCCCATCACATTAATAATAATAATAATACTTTTAAAAAAATATTTTATTTATTTATTTTGACAGGCAAAGATCACAAGTAGGTAGAGAGACAGGCAGATTAAAGAGAGAGAAGCAGGCTCTCTGCTGAACAGAGAGCCCAATATGGGGCTCGATCCCAGGACCCTGAGATCATAACCTGAACTGAAAGCAGAGGCTTTAACCCACTGATCCACCCAGGCACCCCAGTAATACTTTCGTTATTCCTTTTACTCAGCAAAAGCTTTCAGAGAGTCAGTATATAGGTTCAGTTTGAATTTCTATTCTCCATACTGACACCATTTTAGATGAATTGGTTATTGTTACCCTTTACATTGTTTTACACTATTGTCAAGGATTATGTGTTACATTTCAATAACTTATGAAGCCTGAAGAGTTTTATATTTCAAGATTTGTATCCCAAGAATAACCTTCAACTTTATATTTCTTACATATTATGAATTTTGTTAAACACAGAAACTCCACTGAAGTGCCTGGGAAGCTCAGTCAGTTAAGCATTCAATTCCTGATTTCAGCTCAGGTCATGATCTCAGGGCCCTGAGATCCAGCCCTGTGTTAGGCTTTGCACTGAGTATGGAGCCTGCTTAAGATTCTATTTTCCTCTTCCCTTCCCTCTTCTCCATGCACTCTTGCTCTGTCTGTAAAAAATAATAATAATAATAATAAAGGCAGGAACTCCACTGAAGTAAATATTTTTGTACATATACTTTTCTTACTGCATGTAGTATCTGTGATTTCCAGGATTCTTAGACAACGTGATTCTTAGTTCACCATAGACTGAGCTATTAAACATAGCTTCCTAAGATATAGTGGGCACTGTCATTATTCTACTCATCTCTCCAGTTTACAGCAGGGATCTGGATGAAAACCCTTTCTCACTCACCTGAACATTCTTTGTCCTGAAGGCAGTAGTCTCTGCAATGACTATCCCCTGAGCCCCTGTAGTGGGAGGGGGCAATAAACCTTGAAGCTGTATAATTTAAGAAAAATTATATATTTTCTCTGATGTTTCCCCCACTAAGTTCTCACATATAAAAATCCTGAGATTTCGGAGGAGGAGTCAAGACGGCGGTGAAGTAGCAGGCTGAGATGACATCAGACAGCAGGAGATCAGCTAGATAGCCTATCAAACCATTCCGAACACCTATGAATCCAATAGGAGATCGAAGAGAAGAAAAACAACAATTCTAGAAATAGAAAATCGACCACTTTCTAAAAGATAGGACCAGCGGAGAAGTAAATCCAACCCGACGGGAAGATAGACCCCAGGGGGAGGGGCCGGCTCCTGGCAAGCGGCGGAGCACAAAATCAGGACTTTTAAAAGTCTGCTCCATGGAGGGACATCACTCCAGAGGTTAAACTGGGGTGAAGACCTCACGGGGACAGCGAGGACTCAGGTCCCGCGGGGTCACAGAAGGATCGGAGGTGTCTGAGTGTTGCAGAGCTCACAGGTATTAGAGCGGGGAAGCCGGCTGCGGAGACAGAGCCGAGGTTTCCTAGTGGTCTGTGACACAGACCGGTGCTCTGTGACACGGGCCGGTGCTCTGTGCGAAGGGTCCCCACAAGATCCGGGGAGACTCTGACCCGGGAGAGCTCAGGGATCTACGGGGTTCGGAGACTCCAGGTGGGACTCTGCCTGAGACAGAGATGCTTGGTCACAGGCTGGGTGAGCTCGAAGTGCTCCCAGAAGCCAGTGAGACTGGACTGATTACGCACAATTTTCTCCAAGCCCGGTCTCCGAGCGCGGTCTCCAAGCGCGGTCTCCAAGAGCGGTCTCCGAGCACAAACGGAGGCTGGGGAGACGGGAGTGATTAAATGCTTTTCTATGAAGACGCACTGAAGACTGGGGCCCCTAGCTCTCAGCTCCTCTGAACCGGAGATTGGGAGGCCGCCATTGTCATTCCCGTCCTCCAGAACTCTAAGGAAAGCTTTCAGGGAACAAAAGCTCCTGAAAGCAAACCTGAGAGGATTACTTAGCCTGGCCCCTGGTAAGGGCGGTGCAATTCCGCCTGGGGCAGAGACACTTGAGAATCACTATAACAGGCCCCTCCCCCAGAAGATCAACAAGAAATCCAGCCAAGACCAAGTTCACTTAACAAGGAGAACAGCGGATTCTTATCTGGACAAAATGACAAGGCGGAAAAACTCACCACAAAAAAAAGAGCAGGAGACAGGACCGAAGGCTAGGGACCTAATCAATACAGACATTGGTAATATGTCAGATCTGGAATTCAGGATGACGATTCTCAAGGTTCTAGCCGGGCTCAAAAAAGGCATGGAAGATATTAGAAAAATCCTGTCAGGAGAAATAAAAGCCCTTTTTGGAGAAATAAAAGAACTAAAGTCTAATCAAGTTGAAATAAAAAAAGCTATTAATGAGGTGCAATAAAAAATGGAGGCTCTTACTGCTAGGATAAATGAGGCAGAAGACAGAATTACTGATATAGAAGACCAAATGACAGAGAATAAAGAAGCTGAGCAAAAGAGAGACAAACAACTACTGGACCACGAGGGGAGAATTCGAGAGATAAGTGATGCCATAAGGCGAAACAACATTAGAATAATTGGGATTCCAGAAGAAGAAGAAAGGGAAATAGGAGCAGAAGGTATACTAGAGAGGATTATTGTAGAGAATTTCCCTAATATAGCAAGGGGAACAAGCATCAAAATCCAGGAGGTGCAGAGAACACCCCTCAAAATCAATAGGAATCGACCCACACCCCGCCATCTAATAGTAAAATTTACAAGTCTTAGTGACAAAGAGAAAATCCTGAAAGCAGCATGGGACAAGAAGTCTGTAACGTACAATGGTAAGAATATTAGATTGGCAGCAGACTTATCCACAGAGACCTGGCAGGCCAGAAAGAACTGGCATGATATATTCAGAGCACTAAACGAGAAAAACATGCAGCCAAGAATACTTTATCCAGCTAGGTTATCATTGAAAATAGAAGGAGAGATAAAAAGCTTCCAGGACAAACAAAAACTGAAAGAGTTTGTAAACACCAAACCAGCTCTACAGGAAATATTGAAAGGGGTCCTCTAAGCAAAGAGAGACCCTAAAAGTATTACCAGAAAGGAACAGAGACATTATACAGTAACAATCACCATACAGGCAATACAATGGCACTAAACTCATATCTCTCAATAGTTACCCTGAATGTAAATGGGCTAAATGCCCCAATCAAAAGACACAAGGTTTCAGAATGGATAAAAAAACAAAACCCATCAATATGCTGCCTACAAGAAACTCATTTTAGACCTGAAGACACCTCCAGATTGAAAGTGAGGGGGTGGAAAACAATTTACCCTGCTAATGGACATCAGCATTACCATGCTGGAGTGGCAATCCTTATATCAGATCAATTAGATTTTAAGCCAAAGACTATAATAAGAGATGAGGAAGGACACTACATCATACTCAAAGGGTCTGTCCAACAAGAAGATCTAACAATTTTTATCTATGCCCCTAACATGGGAGCAGCCAACTATACAAACCAATTAATAACAAAATCAAAGAAACACATTGACAAGAATACAATAATAGATGGAGACTTTAACACACCCCTCACTGAAATGGACAGATCATTCAAGCAAAAGATCAACAAGGAAATAAAGGTCTTAAATGACACACTGGACGAGATGGACATCACAGATATATTCAGAACATTCCATCCCAAAGCAACAGAATACACATTCTTCTCTAGTGCCCATGGAACATTCTCCAGAATAGATCACATCCTGGGTCATAAATCAGGTCTCAA
>ML111857.1:0-12496 GCA_003697995.1 Taxidea taxus jeffersonii
TTTAAGAAAGCTTCACGTTCATTCAGCTCTGCCATTAGGTGGCAGCAATACAACATGAAAAGCATCAAGACACTCCGTGGAGTGAAGATGATGCTGCTGGTGGTGATGATGGTGATGGTGACCACTGGGGCATATCACCTTGAATTTATACATTGCCTTTATACCGGTGCAATTCTCTTACTGATTCCGCATTGATTCCCAGAATATAGATGAGAGATGGGAAAGGGAAAGTCTTGTTTCGATGTTGTAAAATGGGATTAATTAAACTCTGAGTTGTTGGGGGAACTCGCCCAATTGACCTAGCCAGGTATTATCAGAGTCATCCTGGAATTTAGGTCTTGGGATCCAAATCCAACCTTCTTTTCACCTGTACTCCTTTTCACAAAGCATTCATCCTCGTTAAACATAAACTTATTAATCCTTACAAAATATGAAGTTAAATTTACCAAAGAAGTTAATTTCATCCACTTGGTAGACGTAGGAGGCAGAAGGCATGCATGTGCAGAGTTAACATAGAGATCGACTGTGCCTAAAAGAAGTGGGAGAAAAGTATTGCGTGAGGGTGATTGTATCTGTGAGTTCTTTGAGGCCAAATTGCTTAGTTTAGTGAGCACCAGGCATTTGTGGTTTAGTGTCTGTTTCTTCCATGTCATTTATGGCATGAAGGTGCTCCAGCATGACCCTCACACCACCTGAAATAATATTTGATTGCTGACTGCAGGGACTTGAGGCCCATAGGAGTGAACAATGCTTATATTGGTCAATGGCTTCACACAATGGGAGGAAAGAACAGTGCATCTAAAGGGGCTGTTGGACCACCCCAAGGACAAGACCCCCACTTCTCTCAGATTTATTTTGCAGTCAGCCATCATCAAAAGCACAGCAGGGCTCTGAGCATGAGAGGTCTGTGGGTGGGATGAACTCTGAACCACACTTGGGTATCAGGTGCCTGGGCTTAAGGGAATTGGGAATAAAAGTTATCTTAAGTTTCAGTTTCATTGTTTACTTTGCTTTTGAAGCAAAATGAGAGTCTTGAATCAAAGAAAGAATTTTTTTTTTCTTCTCTTGAGGAAAAGTCCAGTTCATGGTCTGTGTCACAGGCAGGTGAGGGTGACACAGTGTGGCCAGAAGCAGAACCTTTTCTGAGTTTCTTGAGAGATGCTGTAGTATGCAGGCAAGTGGGGAGGACAAGTCAAATTACAGCCCGAGGAGCCATCGCTGGGTTAGGACCTTTGATGGGTAACATGCAAAAGGGCACAGAAGACAGGGTTTCTCACCAGGGAGGGAGATGTTAACTACACAGATTTTTCACATATCTGTACCCTTTTTTGGTCTTCCAGGGCCTCCCAGTGCTGTGGGGGAACAATGGAAAACCTGAAGGGTAGAAGAGGATTTGCGTCAGAGTCAGGAAAGAGACATTTCTTGTGTTTGCTTGGGTTTGGAAGTGAGACACTGTCTTTTCCCAGAACACATGGGGAGCAGTACTTGGTCTAAAGGCAGATGAGCATGGTGGCTTCGTGGCTGACTTTGATAAGAATTCTTAGAGTGAAAATATGTCACGGGGTGCCTGGGTGGCTCAGTGGGTTAAAGCCTCTGCCTTCGGCTCAGGTCATGATCCCAGAGTCCTGGGATCAAGCCCCGAATTGGGCTCTCTGCTCAGCAGGGAGCCTGCTTCCCTTCTCTCTCTGCCTGCCTCTCTGCCTACTTGTGCTCTCTGTCTATCAAATAAATAAATAAGATTTTAAAAAATATGTCACAATTAAATATAAGTAATTGTGGAAATTGTATTGTTTTATATCTCCCATGCTTCTGCTTTTATCTTTTAATGTGCATCATCAAGCTCAGAGGAAGGAGAGAACTATTGGATAGTGGTATCCATATGATGAATATTTTGTATATATTATTTTGTTTGCTTCTATTATTCAGTGGATACTGATTGCGGACTACTGTGTACCTAGAAATTGTAACACCAGTGAGGCTTTTGATATAAAGCCTATATTTCATGCATTTATGGATCTACTAGGGGAAATGAATGTTAGTTAAATCAAGATGCATAGACTAAGAACCATTTCTAGTGTGTAGGTGTTTTGGGGGGAAGGGCGTTCTCATGCCACCAAGTGAATTCTTGCACACTAGCCGGATGTATTATAATTCAACTCAATTCTGACATTACCTGCCTGGAGATAGTATCAGACCCCACATGTTAAGGGCTCAGTCCCACAATACTGCTCTTGACTCCGGATTGCCAATCATGAATCCAGGTTGTCCCCTGTGCTTCTGACTGATCAGCTATGGATTAGAAGTTTCCACAGTCCCCTCCTTAGGTGTGATTAATTTGCTTAGAGCAGTTCACAGAACTTAGAGAAACATTTTACTTACTAGAGTACTGGTTTATTATAAAAAGATGTAACTCAGAAACAGCCAGAGGGGAGAGAGGCATAGGCTAAGATATGGGGAAAGAGCACAGAGCTTCCATCCCCCTGTTGGCGTGTTCAGCAACACAGAAGGTCTTCAAACTCCGTTCTTTTGAGTTTTTACAGAAGGCTCAATACGTAGGCACGATTGATTATATCATTGACCACTGGTGATTGAACTCAATCCCCAGCTCCTCTTTCCCCAGAGGTGGATGGGTGGGGCTGAACCTTCTAATTATGTGCTTGCTTCCACTAGCCACCAGATCCCAAGCACTTTAGGTGTAGTCCAAAATTCACCTTATTACCATAACAAAAGGCATCCTGAGCACTTAAGAAATTCCAAGGGTTTTAGGAGCTCTGCATGAACAGGTGATGAAGACCAAATATATCGTTCTTATTGTAAATTGCAATATTATATACATAAAAATACAATATTACATACATATCTATATGGTAACAAGAGAAGTTTTGCGGCTTATGCAGCTGGATGGAGGGCAGAAGGAGAAGGAGGTGGGTGGTAGGCAGAAACATGACCATGAGTTTGGTATAGAGCAGACACACTGCTGCTGAGGTGCCTGTAGGGTAGCCAGGTAGAGGCACGAGTAAGTACGAGCTTACAGGACAAGTCTGGACTAGGGCTGTTAACTTTAGGTTTTCATTGGCATATGATGCTTAAAGTTGTGTAAAAGGATAAAATCATTCTGTCAGAGTAGAAAGAAGAGAGTGCCTTTTTACAATGCAATCTTGTTGAAGCTGTGAGCAGATTCATAAAACAAGGGTAGTAATGCCCGTTGGACTTAACAACAAGGAAATGACTGGTCTCCTTAGAAGGTGTCCTGTTGGGGGAGCCAGTGACACTCCCCTGCTCCCCATACCCAGGTATATATAGGCAATGCCCACTTACAAGTCTTGCTTCCCTGGCTGTTTTCAATTTTATCTCTTTTTTTTTTTTCTTTTACTCTTCATCTTATCATTAAACTTAGAGAAGAGAAATTCTTACCCTTCATCCTCCAAATTCCTCTTCAGAGATGTATGTCTGGAATAACCCCCAAGGACCTAATCAGTATAAGAATGAAAAGTGAGAAGAAGGAATTAATGTCTCTCAGACCCACTGACTGCTTCATCGTGTCCTTCCCTACTGGGCAGGTTCTGAGACACGAATGCTTTTGTGTGGCTCGTTAATCAATAAATACCAAACTCAAATTCCACATATTTGGCCCACTATTCTGTGAGATACATTTTTTTCCTTTTTCCTTTTTTTTTTTTTTTTTTTTTACCTGCAACACTGTTTGACCTGGTGTTTTCGTTGTATCATAGAGTCCCCATAAGGAGAGAGAGGAAGGGCTTTCCTTCTTGAGAGGCAGGATTGATGGTCTCAGTGCTCTACAACCCTTGGTGCTGGCCATCTGGACCATGTGGCTCTTGCCTAATCCCTGCTCTTTCTTTCTAGCATTCCCTGAAGCGTTAAACATGAACTCATCTGTAATGGAAGCACAGCATTGCTAGGGTTTGTATCCTTTGCAATGGAAACAGATGACTCTTGTTTTGGTTGCTGTGATGTCCCTCGACTTTGGGATGGCTACCCTTCTGGAAGAATGTCCTGAGGTTGGAGATTTAGAATAGAGTAGAATGCAACATTGGTTTGCGTCATGTTCTTCACAGCAGCTCCATCACAGTGGAGAGTGCATTACAAAAAGCAGCTTGATGGACGCATCTGTAAAGGATGGAAACTGAAGAGAGCCAATGAGGAATCCAAGCCTGGGAAGAAGATGTATTCATGGAGGTTTTTCTTCTTTTTGGAAAAATGCACCAGTGACAGCCCCCAGTCCCTATCCGAGACCAGAGGGAGGGAATTTCTGATGACTGGGTGGAGCTCAGGTGACTGGTACAGAGATGGAAGGGGATGGACTCAATCCTGAGCTACAGAGCATCCTGGCCTGGGGCTTAGGACTGTGTTATGGAGACACCCAGATATGCAACCCAGGCCCTGGGAAGGGCTATGGCAGGTTTGAACAAGATCTTTGAGGGGAAGAATTCCATTCAGAGAGATACTGGGGTTAAGGTTTGGGGGAACGGGGCTGGAAATAATGATCCTTCTTGAGACCAACTTTGTGCCAAGCAATGAAAGAGGCTTTTTACTTGCATTATCTCCTTGAATCCTCAGAACAAATGTACAGGGTAGATGTTTAGTTTCCTTCTACAGGTAAGACAACGGAAGGTCTGAAAGATTCACTCATCCAACAAACAACAATAATTATAATAATAGCTCGCATTTATTGGGTGCATGCTATGTGCCAGACATTGTTCTCGTACTTACCTGGATCATTCAATCTTCATAACAGCCCTCTGGAGTATTGTCATTCACATACTTGCTTCATAGGTGAGGACGCCAGGCAGAAGAGTTTCATGGGACCTCCGGCCACGCATCCCGTCAATGTTAGAGCCAAGTTTCAAATCCAGACAGCCCAACTCCAGTTCTGAGACCCGAGTGCCAGTCTGAGACCCGAGTTTCCAGAGCCATGCTGGGCCCCTGGCACAGAGCATAAACAGGAATGAACATAATCTTGATCTTCATGTAACATGTTTCTTTGTCCTAGAGAGGTCAAGTGAATTTTTGGGGTCACACAGCTATTCAGGGTTGGAGATTTGGACTGAAGTCTCCCTCCCAAAGGCCACATTTTATGGAGTACCTATACACAACCCAAATATTCCCCTGCTTTGGATCAGGATGCAAAACCCTTGGAGTATCCCATATCCTTCCTTATTCCCCAGTCTGTGCTCTGCCATTTTATCTGCTTCTTCATCTTTCCTCTTCTTGTCTCTCCCACTTTATCCTACCTTTCCTAACCAAATGCAACCAATCTAAGCTCCTAGAGAGCTGCATAGAGCTTCTCAGAGGGAGGGGGTGGGGATGTCAGGGCCATGCCCATTCTCTGTAACCTTAGGTACTTTGGAGTATACAAACATCTTCCAGTGGGCCCAGCCCTGAAATCCCAATGTTAGGTGTGGGGGGTACGGTGGGTAATCTCTCTGGAGGAAGTAGCCCACAATGGTCAGGATTAGCTCCCTCAACATTAACCTCCTCAGAGTTACCTCTACTCTTCCAAAGACTAGTACTCTGCCACTCAGTTACTCACTCCCTCATTTGGCACTTATTACACCAACCAAACCCTGACATAGAGTGATAAGGAAGTGATTGATGATGATGATGGTGATGATGATGAAGCCTCAAGAAGCTTACTTTCTAGCAAGCGGACATCTTGGGTTAATGCCATCAAAGGGAGGTAGAGAGAGGCAAAGAGTTACGGGATGGTAAAAAATAGCTATTACTTATTGAGGGATTGTGGCGGTTTGGGAGGTACGCTACTCAGATCCCCCTTCAAAAGGCATCCTGAGACAAGAAATATATTAGCTGACAACCTCCAGCTGCTGTGCCTTTGGGATACACTGTGTTGTGTCTGCTGGGCCCTCTCCCTGACCCTCCATTTCTGGGTTGCTCTTAGTCAGTGACTGAGGACAGTGGGGAGCTGGAGGAGGGATATTTCTGCCCAATACAGGATTCCTCTGGGGAAGGGGAACAATCTTTGCTTTGGAGCTCCCCATTGCCTGACCTAGATCTTCACAGAGCTGTCCCACCATGTGAAACCCCTGCCACCCAGCTTTCCTCCCTTCCTCCTTCCCCCCTCTCCTTTCTGGGTGACAGACCTGATCTGCATCATGGCCTGAAGACTTGCCCTGTGTACTCAGGCTCACTCTCCTCTTTATCATAGGGATTTCCTTCAATGAATGCAGGTTTTTGGGTGGGGGAGGGCTCTGCTCCTCCAAGCTGACAGGAGCTCCAGGCTTGTACCTGACTTTGAGGCTTGTCATGAAGAGATCTGGAAGAAAACTTTGATAGCTAGGTCTGGAAGGGACTGAAATGACTCTGTCTACACCACATTGTCCAGAACTCAGTCACATGGTCCCAACTAATCAGAGCCTGTGAAGTAACACCTTCTTGTCTGCAAGCCCAGGACAAGGCAGTACAGCAGGGAATAAGCATTGTTTGTAGTTCAGGTGGTCACAATGTGCTAAGCCTTTCCTATTTGCTAAGGCCTAAATTATCCTTATTTTATGAATGGGGCACCCCAGTGTGAGAGATGCAAAGTATTTTTCTCCAATGTCACCAAATTAGCAAGAATTAGAGGCAGAATGTGGAGTCACATATATCTGACTACAAATAATCTTTTAACTGCTCTACTTTGGGTCCAAAAGAAATGACCAAATGCCAGGGGGTTGTTGTTAGTTGATGGGTCTCTAAATCTTGACCATACACACCCCAATCTTTCCAGAGTATTTTGAAACTCCAATGAAATGTCTGAGATATGAGATATAGGAGTGAGATTTATGCCATCTTCATTATACCGAGTGTTTTCCTTTCCCGGGCATGTTCATTTCTGAATAAGAAAGATAATATTTGAGGGGCATTTCTATCTACAACCATTCCGGGGGCAGGAGGAGAATGTTTGTTTGGCTTTCAGTTCTTAAGGTAGAACAGACCACATGGGGGAAAAAAAGTTGAACAAGTTTGGGGGTTTTCTTTTCTTTCTTTTTTCCTTTTTTTTTTTTTTTTTTTTTGTGCGTGTGTCTTACAATTATACCTAATAGTTTGGAATAGTGCTACAAAATAACATGGCTTTTGAAAGAAATGCTTTATGCCCAGTTTCCTTCTGGCCAAGGTTTTGAGAAAAGAAAACTATAAATAGCTGATGATAAAGGAAAATTGCTGCTGTGATCTGCGAAGAAAGAAAGGGAAATTACAAAAGAATTGTCCTGAGAGGTTTTCAAATAAAAATTATGGTTCCCCTCCCAGGGCCCAAGATTGCAACTTCTTGGAAGATGGAAGGACAAGCACGTGACAGATGTTTCCCCTCTCTTGTTTGTTTTCAAAGATATTTTGTCTCAGTTACTTGTCTTCTATAGAACTCAGAGCTCTTCACATCTATTAAACATTTTACATGAATTGAAATTTCTCAAAAAATAGGTAATTTACAAACAGAGGTTCTTCTGATTCTTGTCTGCAATCGCTCTCCTTTTCTCTCCTGTCCTCAAATGTCCTCTGGAGCTGGTGGGGGAGGGGGGCTGGAGGAGCGAGGGTGGGGGTTAGAGAGGGGTAGGGAGTGTTAGGAAGGTGGAGTCTGGGGAAATGGAGCTGGGGAGGGAGGAACCAAGGTGTGAAGGAAACTTGGCAGGGGTTGACCTTTTTGTTTGGGCCTCACCAGCAAACCATTTTCAGTTTCCTGCCAAAATGTTTGTTTGCCATTGATTAAACTTCACATTTTTATTACCTAGAATTAACTATAATGTTTATGAAAATGGAAGGTTAAAAGGGACAATATCCCTGCAAGTTGTTCCATTTGCTTGTAACTAAAGGACTTCCCTAACCTGAAACCATCTCCTCCTCTTAATTTGAAATGCGGTTCTTATCAACTGGCAGTAATTGGGCCACAGCTCAGATGTGCAGCTACAGTTCTGAATAACACACAGAGCTCTATTTGCTATGTTTTTGGCTTGATATGGAATTGGGCTTCCAAAGGTTGTCTTAAAAGAGCAAGTGTGGGAAATGGTGATCTCCAGGTCTGGGAAGACAAACTGCTTTAGGTTTTTAAGGCCAATTGATATGCATGTGCACTTACACTTTTCTTTCGAGTTACATCTATCTTTTGTGATGGGGACACTCCCTGCCCCTGTGGACAGAACACAGGGACAGATCTTAGACTTGAAAGAATTAATGGTTTTCTGTGGAATTGTCTCAGGGTGACAGGTGAGAGTTCTGTCAGAGTCAGGGAAGGAGAAGACATGTGTCTCCAAGATCAAAGTCATCCTGACAACTTGACGTGGAGAAAGGAGAAAAAAAAGGGAAGTTGAAAATGAGAGAGAATAAAGTCAGAGAGGAAACTTGCCCATGGGCATTTTAGACATAGATCTTGTGATATTAACATTTCCTTTATTTTTAAAAAAAAATGAAATAAATTCCTTCCCAGGGACCTTGAAGGTCATTAGTACCAGCTGCAGCTGCATACTGCCGAGAGAATGACAGTGAGGGGGACAGGCGTGGGGAAGGACTGGGGGTGTCCTCAGACATGTGCACAGCTTAGTGAGACTGAACGTTTATAGCAAGTTCAGGCTGAGTCAAACTGAGCTGTCCCCAGAATTTAGTGCAACTGTCACCTCTGGGTCCAATTAAAGGCACACCGAATTAGGAGACAGAAGACAGGCATACAACCTTCATCCTGTCCCTAGTTGTGTATTTTGTTGTATGACTTTATCTGTGCTTCAGTGTCTTTATCTAGAAAATCAAAGATTTGGGCTTGATGAACTGTAATCCCTGTGGTTTTAGTTAACCATGTGAGGCATAATGTGTTCATGATTAGATCTACCTATTATCTATTTTGGTCAAGAAGCCAATCCACAAACACAAATAGATCACGCATTTTCTCTGTGCTAGGCTCTGTGGAGGGGATGAGAAGGGGTGAAGGGACAAAACAACAACAACAAAACAAAACACCTGATTCTTGTTTTCTGTCAACCCCATGTGAGATAGAACTGTGGCTTTTTCTAATCGCTGCATCCCCAGAGTCTACCACAGTGCCTGACATGCAGAAGTCCCTCCAGAGATGTCAACTGGCTTTGTCTCTAGTTAGAAAGACATTACACATTAAGAAAAGACACTAAGAAAAGATACCCCCCAATGCAAGATATATAAAACTGGTACCAAATCAGTGAGCATAGTGTAACTGTTAGAGAACTTCTGAGACAGAAGCTCTCTTTGGGCAGAAATGGTAGGAGATTTTCCAGACAAAAGGACATTTACCTCAAATGGCTGAAATCCATGTGTCAAATTGATTTCAGGTTCCTCAGACAGAAATCAGTTTCAAAGCTTAGACAAAAAGATACCACAAATCTTGTTTGTTTTTTACATAAGAAATATCATAATTCAGGCTCTATAGATTAGTTTTTTTTTTTTTTTTATACAGAATGGGGCACAGTGAGACAGAAAATGTAAGTCTGAGGATGGTGTAGGGAAAGTAGCAAACACTTTCCACCTTGGAGTAGAGATAGCTCTCTTCCTCAGGGCAGATTTTGTGAGGGCGAAGCTCATACTTGGTTTGAGGAGTTCACCATTAAATATGAATGGGCTTTGGGCCATCTTCCCATGCTGCCTCCCATGCTCCCCATCTCTCTGTACTTCGACACCACTACCATGGGTGGTGGTGTGTTGAAGAAGCAGGAATGAGAAGTCATGATGATACCTTCTCTTGAGGAGCATAGGTCCCTGAAAGAGGGAGACGTGAAATCAAGTAAGTTACAAGGCCTTGAGGCTACAAAACATATGAATAAGTAACTGTTGTGAGAGCTTGGGGCACCAAGGAACTAAAGGTCTCAGCAATTTCGAAAAGAATTCTGGGTGCCAGACTTGTGCTGCGTATGCTGAGGGAGGCAGAGGTGCGGTTGCCACATGAAGCAAGCGGGGTAGGCTCGTCCCACCTAGTGTATGAAGTAGGCAGCTTTGAGTTGCTTCCTGCAGGGGCTTAAAGGCAAACAAACCTGAATGTTATTTTCATGAAAAAAAAAAAAAAAAAAGACCACTTATTTTCTTTGTAAAGGCACCTGTATTAATTTCTTGTTGTTCTTGTAACAAATTATCACAAATTTGGTGGCTTTAAATACCACGTATTCATTATATAATTCTGGAAGTCAGAAGAAACCAAATCAAGTTGGGAACAGGGCTGAGCTCCTTTTAAAGTCTCGCAGAAGGAATCTGTTCCTTGTCTTTCCTACTTGGTAGAGGCTGCCTGCATTCCTTGACTCATAGATCCTTTATTCTGTCTTCAAAGCAGTGTAACTCTCTATCTCTCTCCCCCGGCCCTCCCCCCCCGGCCTTCTTTAACCCTCCCACCTTCTTCTGAAAAGACCCTTGTGATTCCATTGAACCCACTCTGATAACACAGGATAATCTCATCACAAGATTTTTAATTTAATCATGCCTGCAGAGTTCCTTTTGTCATAGAAGGTAATATATTCACAGGTTCTGAGGATTAGGACATGAACATGGACATTGTCAGGAGGCATTCCTAATAATATAGGAGGTTCCATTCAACCTACAATGGTATCCAAGTGTTCTCCTGAGAGTTGGCCCTTCTGCTTCTCTCTCCCCTTCTAGAGCTTTCCATTATTATTATAATTATATATATTATTATAATATAATGGGCATTATTTATATATATAATATAATGGGCATATAATTATAATAATATCCCATCTGGGACATTATTTGTCCCAGATCCTTCCACAGGGAATATAGAATGGAATCAGTATAGCTCAACGAGTTCTGGACTAAAACTGCAGTGTAATGATGGAGACGTTATTTAACCACTCAAAGCCTGTTTCTGTATTTGTACAGTAGAGATGATAAAGACAATTATTCATGGGCAGGTAGTGAGGATTTAATGAGGTACTATGTATAAATTTACTATGGGAGAATCTTGCACGTAGAATATGCTTAATTCATGTTGGCTATTATTTCTGCTACCCTTCTAATTATGAGTAGGAAGCTGGCAAGGTGCACAGGCAGAGTAAAGAAAGGTCTCCAAAAACCTGAGCTGTACCGAGAACAGCTCAGTTTTGGGTTTTGTTTGGGAGGTTCTTGGTTTTCATGAAATCCAGTTTCCACTGGCTGAGTCTCCCCAACACTCTAGCTCTAGGAAATCAACTTGTTCCAACTGACATCACCCCATCAGTATATCCCCAAGTCCTGCTTTAGGGCTCTAGGAAAGGAAGAGTCACTTTTAAGTTTTCAGTGTTGTGGAATTTTAATTCTAGAAGCTCTTTGGAAGCATTATGTTCTATAACTTTCTAAATTCATCTTCTGATTTTAGCCTAGCATTATGAGGAAAATCATCTCATTTATTTGCCCTGATGTGTAATTGTCTGATAGCTCAACAACTTTTTTTTTTTTTTTTAATAAATGTTGCTCATTAAACCAATAAAACCTCTGAATGGTGAAATTTCAAGAAGAGTGACAAAATGTATTAACATAATCTGGAGACCTACTGGAAAATATATTTGGGTAATACCTTTGCTTGGTTATTAGGTGTTTTTTTGTTTGTTTGTTTGTTTTTTAACTAAGGGCATGGCCCCAGTAGTTGGTTGCTCTAAACTGTTCTTGCTTTATAGTTTTTCCATTCCCTCAATTTCTGAACACACATTTTATCTATTTAAATATTCTCAAAAGGGTTCTAAAGCTCTGGGAAAGTTGGGAAGAATGGGGTAATTAGCACCTAGGATAGAGTGCTGGTGGGCATCTATTCGATAATGTAAGACCTGAGTTTTTAAGTTAAGGACCAGCCTGTATTACAATTTGCTTCCTGTTTGTTTTCATCTGCTTTAACAGGAGACATTTTAAATTCTGCTCAGTTATTAAATATCCAATTTCTTCCATTTGCGACGACATGGATGGAACTAGAGAGTATTATGCTTAGCGAAATAAGTCAATCAGAGAAAGACAACTATCATATGATCTCCTTGATATGAGGAAGTGGAGATGCAATGGGGGTGGGGGTTAAGGGGGTAGGAAAAAAATAAATGAAACAAGATGGGATCAGGAGGGAGACAACAAAAGAGACTCTTAATGTCATAAAACAAACTAAGGGGGGTGGAGGGGAGGGGGTTTGGGAGAGGGTGGTGGGTTACATTATATGTTTAAATAAAAATAAACATTAAAAAAAACTTAAAAAAATATCCAATTTCTTGGGATCATACAAGCAGACATATCCTCCAAGTTTTTTTAAGCACCAGGTTTGATGAGCCCAATGAGGACATAGAATTTGCACCAGTAGCTGTCGCAAATGATTGGGTGGCTCTTGGCTCTTTAAACTCCAAGGAATCTCTCAGGAGAGAGGGCATGGTACTTTTATTGAAGATGCAAGGTGCTACTGGGAAAGGCCTAAGAGATCCAAGTACTATTCATCACAAAAGAGACCTTGCCAGCTCCCAACAGGTGTGACTTGTTTTGGAGTTGTAAAGATTGTTCCTAAAGAACA
>ML111857.1:12596-67024 GCA_003697995.1 Taxidea taxus jeffersonii
AAAAAAAAAAAGAAAAAAAATGTAGTTAACTGGTGGTCCTCTCAGGGATCTGGGATGTTAAGAACAGTTATCATTGATTGAATACCTATGGTCAGATGCTCTTTGTGTATTTTTTTTCCTGATCCTAATCACAATCCTACAAGAGGAATATTGGGACATTTGCTTTACAGCTCAGGAAAGTAACACTCAGGATGCACACCAAAAGTCACATAGTTAATAAGCTATCCCTGGGCTTCTGGAAAATTCACCTGCAGAACTGGCTATACTGGGGGACCCATTACTGTTCTCTATATGTGAAAGATAAAGAAGAGATTAAGTATGAGAAAAGAAGAGATAATTTGAAAAACAATAATCTACTTAAAAGCAAATGAAAACAAACAAAAACCCACTTAATTACATTAAAATCATCCAATACATTATATAATAAAGAATAGGACTTTTTTTTCCTAGAAGTCTTCTTTCTCTTTTTTTTTATTAATTTTTTATAAACATATAATGTATTATTAGTGTACAGGTCTGTGAATCGCCAGGTTTACACACTTCACAGCACTCACCATAGCAGGGTACAGGTCTGTGAATCGCCAGGTTTACACACTTCACAGCACTCACCATAGCACTTACCCTCCCCAATGTCCATGACCCCACCACCCTCTCCCTACACCCCTCCCCCCGGCCACCCTCAGCTTGTTTTCTGACATTAAGAATCTCTTTTGGTTTGTTTCCCTCCTGATCACATCTTGTTTCATTTATTCTTTTCCTACCCCCCTCCCCCCGTTGCATCTCCACTTCCTCATATCAGGGAGATCATATGATAGTTGTCTTTCTCCGATTGACTTATTTTGCTAAGCATAATACCCTCTAGTTCCATCCACGTCATTGCAAATGGCAAGATTTCATTTCTTTTGATGGCTGCATAGTATTCCACTGTATATATATATATATATATATATATATATATATATATATATATGTATATAAAGAAGACGTGGTCTTCTTTATATAAAGAAAGACATCACATCTTCTTTATCTGTTCATCTGTTCATGGACATCTAGGTTCTTTCCATAGTTTGGCTATTGTGGACAGTATAGGACTTTTTAAACTGTAGTTTGCAACCCAATAATGAGTCATGAAATTTCTTTATTACATCTCAAACATTTTAATTTTAGTGAAATAAAATAAAATAACAAAGAAAATATCAGAAGGCAGCATATAGAGTAAGGATAGATGGCTTTAAGAAACATGGATGTATATCCACGTATGTGTGTATGCTGGCAAAAGGGAAAATGTATTATTTTATTATGGGTTATAGTGAAAAGAGTGTGAAAAACATACACGGGTTTCCTTAGTATTGCTGACTCCCATCTATCCATCTTTAGAATACATATCCCAGTCCTCTTTACTCAGAGTTATCATGGTTAATGAAAGAGTTATTCCCCTATGTGTTATTTAGTAGCCTGCAGCATAGCCCGCTCTCACAAGAAGGCTGAGGGTCAGAGAATTTTTTGGAAGGACAAACAGTCATGAGCAGAGACTGTTGGGTGCTACAAACATTAATAGAGGTAGAAACATGACTCCTAGGATGACTGATCAAACCCTCTGATCTTCATTGTCTTTGTCTTGGTTACTTGGTTTAATTTCAGCCCTCTTGTATTTCTGTGAGTGTGCTTGTGTAAGGCCTCAGATTGTTCATTCGAAAAAAATATCATGTAAATAAGTAAATCAAATACACAAATATCTATATATCCATCATTCATTTAATAAATGGTTATTGAGCACCTATTTTGTGCCAGCCACTACACTGAAGGCTAGAAATGGGGGAAAAAAAGAGGGTACTCTATGATCATTGTTCTTCATGAGTTCACATGATTGTAGGAGAGGTAGATACATAAAAAAACATAATAGCACTAAAAAACTTTATGTCTGCTTTAGTATAAATCTAGAAGTGTACTGCATCAATATGGACTGCATATTTATGTCCCCCTCAAATTCATAAATTGATGCCTAATCCCCAAATAATGGTATATGGAGTTGGGGACCTTGGGAAGTTATGAGGTCATGAGGGTGGAGCCCTCATGAATGGAATTCATGATCTTACAAATGGGACCCCAGAAAACTCTCTTTCTGCCATGTGAGGACACAAGAGAAAAATGGCCATCTATGAACCAGGAAGCAGTCTCTCACCAGGCACCACATCTGTCAGTGCCTTGAACTTGGACTTCCCAGGCAATAGGACTGTGAGACAAATGTTTGTTGTGTAAGCCACCCAGTCTATGGTATTTTATAGCAGCTCAAACAAACTGAAATATACACCTAACCTTGCATGTAGAGTGAGTGTATGTGGAGTGTGGCAGAAGAAGCAAGTTAAGTGTTTAGTTACAAAAGGCTTCTGGGAGGAGATGATGCCTGAGAATCATATGATACAATGGCTCTCAAACGTTAGCATGCATCCAGTTGTCTGGAGGGCTTGTTAAAACACAGATTGCTGGACCTTACCTACTGAGTTTATGATTATGTTGATCTGAGATGGGGACTGAGCATTTGCATTTCTAACAAGTTCCCAGGTAATGCTCTGCTCTTGGTCCAGGGACCATAATTTGAAGACCACTTTCAAAATGGTTTTACTTGCAGGCAGCATCACCCCTTTCTCATGTGAAGGCTTATTTACAAAGTTCACATGTAAAATAGACAAAAATGGAGGTGGCTGCAAGGTACTGTACTCTCCCCCCACTGGCTCATTCCCAGTGGTTCCTCCTGAAACAACTTCATGGAAATCATGAATCTAGAGGAATATTTGGTTCTAAAATGTTATAGTTTTCTTTATGGGTGCCTTTCTCTCTATCTCTCTTTGACTTAAACTAAATTATTTGATGAAGAAGCCAGTCAAATGATTTTAGAACATACAAATTGGTGGGCAAAAGTTTTGGCCAAGAATATATAGACTTGTGTTTTGATTTCTGCCTCCTGCACCCCCTACCCCACCCCAGTAATGTGGTATTGTGATTAGGTCTGTTCTTGGACATCTTTCTTTAAAACGTTGGTTTTGGATGTTTTATTCAGTCAAGTTATGGAATTTCTATAAGAGATCCCATCAAAAATTATTCTGAAGACTCTGTGTTAACTCTGTATAAATGTAGACTCTGAGTTAAAAACTCTGTGTTAATAATTCTTTGTTAATAAAACTCTGTTTTAACTCTATGGCAGAGGGGGAAAAAAACCAAAAAATATACCTTCCTGCTTTGGAAAAAAAAAATTTGAAATCTTACTTTGGGATTACTCCAAGTTTTGCGTTATCCTTTGTTTATGTTGTCTCGGTGGGGACATTGTCAGATTTATCAACAATGGAGGATTTGCAATAGCCCAGAGTTCTAACCAGGTTCAGAATGGTTAAACTTGGATGCTTAACTGAAACTTGTCCATACTTTTTCTGGTTGGGGATGTTGCAAGCCTCATCTATGAAGGTACTTCATACTTTAACCTAAAATTAAAAAAAAAATCAGAGGCAAATAGAAATCAAAAAGTGACTTTTAAACAAAAACCCAATCAACATTTCATGAAATCAACATTTCATGAAACTACAGTAGTTGCACAGTTTGGGGAAACATTGTATTCCATTCCCTTCAGCTCTTTGTGTTGCTGATATTACTTCCTTTGGGTTTAAGTTTGAGGCCTGTTTATTTTTTTAGTTTATAACATCACCAAGCCATCACTCATATCAGGTATGCTAATTTGCATCTGTTTTTCATTTTTCTAAAACCAACTGGTGACATTGGGGAGAATGGTAGTGAGTGTGTTTTAATGTTTATAGAAGCCACTGCTCAACTTGATTTCTCAGAAAAGGGGGCACTTCTGCCAAGGAGACCTCTGGGAGAGATCCATCAGTGGTCACTGATGCAAACAAGCGTTCACATACTCTCTTGGAGTTGAGAGAGATGTGTGAAAACCTAGCACATCTGGAAGACAATCAGTCTTCACAGTTAGTCAACATCCAGCTGGGGTTGACAAAACTGGCGATTAAATGTGGTGGAAGTTCACTATCTACAGACAAGTGCAGAGTAACTGCCTGTGGATTGTGAGAGCATACATGTGCCTGTAATGAGCCATTAGCACCCAGCTTGTGTGCATTGGAAAGGCATCAGAACACTGAGGTATATATAGAAACGCTTTTCAAAGTTTTTCCAATTTGTTTTTCTTTCAGAGCAATGTATAAATCCACACTATAAATTCAGACAAAGCAAATAAAAAGTTCAGCTTCCCTAAGCTTCCTTATTCTTTATGCTTCATGTTTTAACTTGTTATTTTCATTTTCTGGCTTCATCCTCATTTTCAAGCCATTGGTGTGTGTGTCGGTCTAAGCGTCAAATACCAACATTAGTGCCACTTCTCCTGGGTCTTTCTTCAGAAGTGTTTTATTGCCCTTTGGGCAATTTCAGATGTCCCATCACACTAGCCCATTTCATTCCATTTTAAACATCAAAAATAAGCCACTTTGCTTAAATAACCATTTAATGTAACTCTTTAGAAGAACTCAGGAAAGAACAATAAAAATGATTAACAGCTTTGCTCTCTTCTGTGATTTTTGTACTCCATTCTCTTGCTCTTTCTACTTTTTTGGGGGGTGAGGTAGGTCTAAGTTCCTCCCTAGGCTCTTTATAGCTCAAAAGATCTAGCACCAAACTACAGAAGAGACATGCTGTTTTGACTTTCACCCTTCTCACCTTTCATTCTCCGTAGAACAAGAAAATCAGTGGTTTGTAGCTAAATGAGAAAGAGATCTGACTTTCTCACTGAAACAGAATTTAAAAAGTGGTTGTGTTGTCTGTGGCTAATGGCTGAAGATAGGTTCACAGAAGGTATTCCCACCACTTTTTGTTCAACAACATCTTTACAAAGTGTTGCAAATATTTCAAAACCAACCAAGGAGAGTTAGGAAAAACCTTAGCTGTGTTCTCTATAAGCAGATTCTCAAGTCAGTCTTGGTGGAGAGTTTTCATGGAGAAAATTCTCAATGGTATTTGAAATAGTAGAATTACTGGTCCTTTCAATTGTGCCTTTTTAAAAAAATATATATTTTATTTATTTATTTGACAGGCAGAGAGCACAAGTAGGCAGAGAGGCAGGCAGAAAGAGAGGAGGAAGCAGGCTCCCCGCTGAGCAGAGAGCCCGATGTGGGGCTCGATCCCAGGACCCTGAGATCATGACCTGAGCCGAAGGCAGAGGCTTTAACCCACTGAGCCACCCAGGTGCCCCCAATTGTGCCTTTAAAATCAGATCCCTCCACCAGTAATTAGAAAAAGAGAACCACACTGAGAATAGAAATTCCACAGAGCTTGCAGAAGCTAGAATGAGCACCACAAACTTGGTAGTGTTGAAGTTTCCTTAAGTACATTCTCTCAGCTTTGTGGTGGTAAGTTTTCTGTTGCAACTCTGCCATTGTAGTGCAGAAGCAGACATAGGCATACTAAACAAATGAGTTTGGCTGTATTCCAATAAAATTTTATTTACAAAACAGAAATAACTTGAAGGCTGACCCCTGATTTAATATCAAGCATTTGGGGAGAATAGAGAGAAAAGATCTTGGAATTACTGTGAGTGTTGACTTAAAACTCCAGGAGAAAATGGTTGACATCTTTTTTTTTTTCTTTTTTAGGTTATTTACTTATTTGTTTAAGAGAGAGAGGGAACACAAAGAGGGCTAGCGGCAGGCTGAGGGAGAAGGAGGAGCAGGCTCCCCACTGAGCAGGGACCCTGACATGGGGCTCGGTCCTAGGACCCTGGGATCATGACCTGAGCTGAAGGCAGACACTTAACTGACTGAGCCACCCAGGTGCCCCCAAAATGGTGAACATTTTAATCAACAGAATCTATAGCCCTAGTGTCTAACTGAAGTGTCTTTTGGATTAAAAGCAAGACACTGAATCACAATTATAATGTATGCAGTTAACCTAATTCTCTAGTCCTTTCTTCTGTTCTTTTCTCTTCTTAGCCTTTCTTCTTTTTCCTTCTCATCCCAATTTTAATACCTTTTATTGTTTCTCATATTTTTAGGCCTGTGTACAAGTCCCATTCATAAATACATTCCAAGAAAATGCTTGGGCTATTTTGATAGATAGCTATCATTTAGTCCTGGCTTGATTTTCATTAAGATGAGAGTGGGAGAACACTTTAGCCTCAAGAAACAAAGTTTGTTAGCCAATTTAAACAGTTTGTATGTCTAGCAGCAATGAAGAAAGACAGATCTTCATGTCAACACTCTTTCCTGCTGCCCCTTCAATGACTTAGGAGTCTGCAATCAATTATATGATATAGCATTGTCTAATTGATGGGCTATAAGTGTATGTGAGTCCATTACAATAGATTAGCTACTATTGAGATAAACTATCATGTGGAAAACGCTCTGCCCGCCAAATGCAGGCTTCTGCCAAACCATGTGATCAATGGTATAGAATTCCTAGGGATTTACACTCAGAAAAGTGATTGCAGAAAAACAGCAGCCTCACACTCAACACATTTTCCCTCTTTCTCTCTTGCTTCAAGTCATATCTGCTGATTTCATGGTCTGACACATTTTTTTATTCTTGTTAGCACAGTTTAGCCTGTTGGATCCCATTCTGCCTTCCAATATTACACACTAAATCAGCCAAGTTCAGATCAGCTTCTCTGCTAAGCAAGAAAGAAGAAAGAAACATCAAAGAGCATAGAAACATTGCAGGGAACTCTAGCAGACTTAGAGAATATTTGTCCCAAATCAATCATTTGAACCTTGAACCCAACAAGCTGGTTTGGTACTCATAGTATTAGGGAAAAGGGAAGTACTGAACCAGACTTGGATTAGGCCATACCCTTAAGAGTAGTTATGTATAGGATCTCAAGTAAGTCACAAGATATCTCAGGTCCTCAGTTCTTCACAAAATGAGAAAGATGGACTGGAGAATTTTTGAGGATGTGTTACAGGTTAATATTCCAAGACTCTCAGATGACAGCATTTAAAAATTCATTTGACTTCAAACTTAATAGAGGTGCATTTAATTTACTAAGGTTCAGTGTTCTAGTTATTTATTGTGTAACAAACCACCCTGAAATTTTGTGGCTTAAAAAAACACAACAGCATATATTTTATTCACAAACCTACAATCTGGGCAAAAATCTGTGAGGATAGTCATCTCAGCATTGGCTAAAGCAGCTCAAAGGCCAAAATCTGGAATCCTCTGAAGACGTGTTCACTCATACAGTTGAAAGTTGGTTTTAATGTTGGAAACTTAGCTGAGACTACTGGTTGGAACATCTATATATGACATTTCCATGTGTCCTAAGCTTACTTACAGTATGATGGCTTGGTTCCAAGGACAAGTATCTAGATAGAACTAGTGAGAAACTGTATTGTTTTTATGAGCTAATCTTGGAAGTCATACAGAATCCCATCCACCATGTTCTGTTTGACGAGGAAGTCACAATAGCCTGCCCAGTTCAAGGCAATAGGAATTAGATTTCATCTTCTGGTAGTGGTGTGGCAAGATGCTGGAAGAGCAAATGGGACTGTAAATATTGCTGTAGCCATTTGGGGGAAATATAACCTGCCACATTCAGGTTATGACAAATACTTACATTTGAATAGAACGTCTACAGAAGTGCTAATATCATTGGGAACTCGGCTTCGTCATCAATAATTTAAAAAGAAAAAAAAAAACCTGGTGTGATTCTACATCCTAAAGTCTCTGCTTAATATCCGTATGTGTATTTTCTCATTTAATCTTCATTTTTACAGATGAGGAAACTTAGGTAGGGAAACTTCAAGTGCCTCACATAAGCTCTTATAGCAGGCAAGTGTGCAGTGGAAAGCTGGACTTCAGAATCAAGGCTGTCTAGTTCCAAAGCCTGTCCCTCTTCTTTTTCCCCACACTGTCTCACTCATAAAACTCTTGTTCTCATGTCTTAGCTTTGTTTTTGTTTTTTTTTGTTTGTTTGTTTTTGGCTGGAAGACGGTAGAATTCAGATATTTTAAGTGGGACTTAAAGGAAAGTTACCAAATAGTTTAATACTTGAAATGATTTCATATCTAAAAGAATCTTTGCATACGAGTGGACTATGACAGTCCACTTCCCCACCCCACCCCCCTGCCCCCACTGGAGACTGTGAAGCAGAATGATAGCCTGGCTAGTATTGGTCACTTAGGGATGAGGAAGACCCCTGAAACATGTGTCTGATTTATAGCTGATAGTATATAGGACCATAATGTGAGTATAGACTTATATGTGAGAGAGTTCATTAAGGGTTAATAATAAATAAATAAAGTGTCTTCTGAGTCAGAAAAGAGGACACAGAAGAGTAGATCAAAGGGGGTGAGTGGTCTAGACTAAGAAGGAGTCAAGGAGGTGCTGCCTAACATTCAGCTTCTGCATGAGTGGGCCAGGCCCATGTAAGAGAATGGAGGAGTCAAGAGTGTCTCTGCTTGTCCCTGGATAAAGTTCTTCTACCAAACAGTGTCAGGCATGCACTCCAGATTGCCAGTCACGCCTTGATTATCACTTACCCTGTTCTTCAATGAAAACAAAAAACAAAATGAAAAATGGTTGACTTTATCCAATTATCTTTTAACATATTTGGCATTGACTTGCCCCCACCAACAGTATTGTGGCACCTCATGAACACAGTCTTATGAAAAGAATCCACTTTCCACCCCCTGCTCTTTTTCACACAATAGCTATAGAGAAATGTATAGTCTTCAGGAATTTACTGTAAGAATATTTGTTTTTTTGTTAATAATGGGGTAATGGTTAAAAGACCATTCTGAGTCTGGCTGACAGAAGATTTTGCCTTGCTGTCTATATCAACACACTCCCCCAGTACAAATAGTCTCCCAAGGACAATTTGTAGGTCTTAGCTGTGGGATTTGCTTTCTTTCTTTTTCTTCATGTGCTTTCAACAATCGCAATTGCTTCATAGCTCAACATCTGGAAGCACATTTGGCTTCATTGTTGGAAAATAAATTAGCATCCCTGTTCACGAACAAGGGGCTGACCTTACACTGGACAGCAATGACTGTGTCTTTGGTTGACAGACCAGTCTTCCTTGACCATGGGAAAGAAGCTGACATGCTTCTTTTTTCTGGCACTAATGCCCATCTCTCAGAACACCCTGTGACTACTCACTACAAACTGGACATTTGCCCTAGGACATGGAGTAAAAGATGACACTAATTGGGAGTTGGCATCCTGGAAAACATTGTTGGAATCATCTCTTGCAAAAAAAAAAATAACCCTTATCTTGTGCCAGCACTGAACCGTGGACTCCATGGACCTGCCTGTGTCTGCTCACACCTGTTCCAACACGGATGCCAAGATATGGGGGGTCAGGAGGAAATTAGACACACAGAGCCTCGGGGAAGCCACCAGAAGTCACAGGGCCCTTTGAAAGCCCTTTGAAATTGTCATAGATTGGACAGGGAGGGGATGCCCTATGTAGATGTATTTGGCTGTGGTCATGGTCATGAGCATTGAGAATCCCACATCAAGCACCAATTTGAACAAACTGAACAGTGAAGAAAGAAATTTAAGGAGCCAAAAATAGAAACTAGGAAAAGGATAGAGGATATGTTACCAACAAGTTGTTTATATATATATTATATATATACTTTATATATATATATAGAGAGAGAGAGAGTAGTTTATTCTTTTCAAATTAGGTATGATGTACAATGGAGATAGAAATGTGTATATATATTTGCACTGATATAAATAAACAGGCTTATGCATATTAGTATCTTCAGCTATTTCATGGATTTGGGCAGACTGTGAGTCAAATCATGGACCAAGAAACATAAGTTATATGCACATAAAAATCTGACATCACAATTAGCATAAAAGTGAGTGTTAATCCTAACTGTGAAATACCAGTAATATAAAGTGATTATACTTTATTATCATACTTCATTTTTTAAATTTAAATTCAACTGATTAACATGTAGTGTATTATTGGTTTCAGAGATAGAGTTTAGTGACTCATCAGTCTTATATAACATCCAGTGCTCATTACTTCAAGTGCCCTCCTTACTGCCCATCACCCAGTTACCCCATCACCCTATCCACTTTCCCTCCAGCAACCCTCAGTTTCTTTCTTATTGTTAAGAGTCCCTTATGTTTTGTCTCCCTGATTTTATCTTATTTTATTTTTCCTTCTCTTCTCCTATGATCCTCTGCTTTGTTTCTTAAATTCCACATGAGTAAAATCATATGATAATTGTCTTTCTCTGGTTAACTTATTTTGCTTAGCATAATACCCTCTAGTTCCATCCATGTCATTGTAAATGGTAAGATTTCATTTTTTGATGGCTGAGTAATATTCCATTGTGTATATACACCACACTTTCTTTAAACAGTCATCTACCATGTGATCATACTTATCTTATCTCTTTATCTTTCTCTCAAAGGGCTCCTAAAACTTTTAATTATATAGGTCTTCATAAGATGCAGAAATGAGGAATATATATAGATGATTCCATGTAGGCAGGAATCATGTTGCTTTCACACTATGGTATATTAATTCCTTTTCTTACTATTCAGTTAGTTCAAGAAGTTTGTTATACACTCATTTGGTGTAGGCACTATGTGCTAAACCCCTGGGATACAAAATATTTAGCCTACATTTAGTTGTTTCCCAGATTACTGCTCCAGTCTTTTAGCCAAAGATCTTGCCTCTGATCTCACCACTTCACCATTACATCTTCTCCCAACTTGTTCTTCAAATTACAGATGGAGTTATCTTTCTAAAATGCAAATTCTATGCCATTATTCCATGAATGAAATTCTTTAGTGATTATCAGTTGCTTTCAGGATACAGTGTTAGCTTCTTGGCAGAATACCTGAGATTCTCATGAGTCTGCCACTGCTTGCTGTCCAGCCTCATCTTTGACCACCCCTCAACATGCTTCTGATTTGATGCCACAGTTAAACAGGACTTCTTGTCATTACTTGAGAAGTACCATGTGCTTCCTTATCCCAAGTTCTTTGCAAAAGGTGCTTCCTCAACACAGATTACTTCCTACCCTTCTTCATGTGGTCAGTGCCTTCTCATCTTTCCTGACTTAATGGAAATGCCACTTCCTTTGGGAAGATTTCCATAGTGCTCTTTATCTACCACTGCAGCCTTTACATCTCTCTGAAGCCTTAAGTCTTGGATGGACATATAACAAACTTATGCACTTGCTCTTTGTTTTCTTGGTATCTTGGGCTCTCACCATCAATATTATAGCTGTGTGCGTATCCTAACACTTAGCACTTACTGTGGCTAGGAATTATTTTCCACTTGTCATTATTTCATCCTTTAAAAAACTTTAAGTAGTACATATTATTGCCATCTTCTCATTTTTACCTACATTTAATTAATTTTCCTAGATATTTTAGGAATGGCAGAATTAAGATTTAAATGCTCATTGGTAAGACATGAGAATCTGTTTTACTCTTTTTTATGATACAGTATAATAAGTTCCTTCTTCCAATCTCTCACTTATTCAACTTTAAGCTTTTTGAGACAAGGAGTAATGTTTTCATCACAGTTACATCTCCAGTGCATAGTACGATGTCTTTCATGCAACACATTTTGAGAACACAGAGGCCTTTCATGCAACACATTTTGAGAACACAGAAAGGGGAGGCCTTTGCACCACTCTTAAGTTGCTCATAGAACTAGAGGGTAGACATCTAAAAATGTAGCTTTGGTATAATGAGATAAATGCACTATTATAGGTAAGCATGGTTTTCTGTGAGAGTGAAGAAGGGCTCATAGCCCAGACTTCAAGTTCATGTCTTTCTAAAAGAGGTGATGCTTGAATTGAATATGAACTAACTTTTTTTCCACTAAAATTGTAGCTAGGGGAAATTCAAGTAATATAATCCTCTCCATGACAAAAAATTAAGGATAAACTCCAGTCATATTTTTGAAATATTTGTCATGTGGCATATGGACTGTGAATCTATTAGTCATATTTTTTGTTAAAAAAATAGTTCCATGAGCTGATGTAGCATTGCCAAGTTATTGGTTTTTTAATTATTATTTTTATTATGTTATGTTAGTCACCATATAGTACATCATTAGGTTTTGATGTAGTGTTCCAAGATTCATTGTCTACGTATCACACCCAATGCTCCATGCAATATGTGCCCTCCTTAATACCCATCACTGGGCCAGCCCCTCCCCCTCTCCCCTCCCCTCTAAAACCCTCAGTTTGTTTTTCAGAGTCCACAGTCTCTCATGGTTCATGTCCCTCTCTGATTCCCCCCACCTTTATTGTTCCCTTCCTTCTCCTAATATCCTCCATGCTATTCCTTATGCTCTGCAAGTAAGTGGAACCATATGACAATTGACTTTCTCTGTCTGACTTACTTCACTTAGCATTATCTCCTCCAGGCCCAACCATGTTGATGCAAAAGTTGCATCATTTCTGATGGCTGAGTAATATTCCATTGTATATATGGACCACATCTTCTTTATCCATTCATCTGTTGAAGGGAATCTCAGCTCTTTCCACAGTTTGGCTATTGTGAACATTGCTGCTATGAACATTGGGGTGCATGTGGCCCTTCTTTTTGCTACATCTGTATCTTTGGAGTAAATGCCCAGTAGTTCAATTGCCAGGTCATAGGGTAGCCCAAATTATTATTAAGACATGGTAACATATTGAGGTCAAGGACCAAATTGTAAAATTTTGATTTTAGCATTTTCATATGACAGATGATTATTGGAAGTCTAATTGAATAAAAACTCCAAGTCTTCCAGAATAGGCTAGGTTGAAGGCTCATGAAGGATCTTTCCAGACCTGGCCATCTCTGATCCTCAGTTTTGCCAATGATTTCCTCTGAGAATACAGTAAAATATTCACTGTCTTAAAATTCGTAGTCTGAATAGGAAAAGTAGTATTGTATAGCAGATGATTACAACTTTGAGCTAGGCTCCAAGGATTTCTAGCCTGAATTCAAATGAGTCCTGAAATTGGTATCACCAATAGATCCAGTTTTTGTTTTTGTTTTTTTTTAAGATTTTATCTTTTTGACAGAGAGATCACAAGTAGGCAGAGAGGCAGGCAGAGAGAGAGAGTGGGAAGCAGACGCCCTGCTGAGCAGAGAGCCCGAGACGGGGTCTGATCCCAGGACCCTGAGATCATGACCTGAGCTGAAGGCAGAGGCTTAACCCACTGAGCCACCCAGGCACAGCCTAGATCCAGTTTCTAATGGTTACTGACACCTATGGCAAACAGGGCTGCTGTCCTTGGTGCTGACAGTGATGTTTATGTTGATACTCTTTTGAGTGAGAGTGAACTGAGGTGGGGGGAAAGGAAAAGGGAGTTTGAGCATTATTTTGACAAAGGAAAAACAAAATTCTCACACTTTTCACCAGTAAAATCACTTTTACTCCACCAAGCTCATGTAGCTTCGAAGTTTTTCTGGGGTTTTTCATTTATTAATCAAGTTTATATTTTTTAACAGTAACAAAATTTTTACATAAAAGATTCAAAGTGATTCCCCTTTAATGTTTTATTTTCCATGTTGATTTCTTGGTTTACCATTTTAGCTTTTGTATACATATCATGTTGTGGAGTTTCTTCATTGTATTTCAGCAAATTTAAATACCTGTTTTACATTATTTCTTTGTGTTCACCTTTCCACAGATAAGGAGGACATCAGTTTAGTTTCTCTGAATTTAAAAATAAATCAAGTTGAAATTAATCTATTTATGTAATTGAAATTCTGTTATACCTCATTTCTTCCTCTACAACAATGTATCTAATCCTCCTGTCTATTCTTGATAAAACCCCAAAGTCTTTAAGCTGATATTATTTATTGGTCAGCATGGAAGAATACCATGAGTCATTGCCTTCTGTTTTTTATTTTTTTAAGTATTATAAAGACTGCCTCATTTCCCCATTTTTCTTAACATTTTACTGTTCATGGGTCAGTAAATTCACACCAGCTACTTTCTTCCAGGTTACTTATTTATTTCCCATTTAACTTTTCTTAGGCAACTCATTTTTTTCCACAATTTTTTCTCCAGTTTTCTTAGAAATATTTATTTCCCTCTCTTTGTCCCATTTGTGAGAAAAAGAGGCTAATCCAGACTATTCAATATATAAGTTTTGATGGCAATATCCCTATAGTAAAGGGAATGAAAGCAGAAAGTTTTGAAGTGGAATTAAGGAGAGTAAAGAACCAATGCATTGGACCTCTAAACTCACTGAAAAATGCACAATAAATACATTCAGGGTTCCTAAAAGTCAACATTTACTTCCTTATCTTTCTCTAACTAAACTTACTTTCACCAAAGAACATAATCTCTGTCTTTTCAGTTTCTTTCTCTTTCTTTTTAATTTTTGCGTTCCAACTATAGTTTGTTTTATATATATATATATATATGTTTTTCTAAAGCAATTGTACAATATTTCAGTTTCCACTGAAATTTAAAAGCTTTTGTGAACTGGACCTTATAAATGATGTATATCATTTCATTTTGTCTTTGATGTCAAAGCAATCAGCATATAACCTTTGGAAAATATTCATTTCCATCATAGGAGCATCTCTGTATGAATTGCTTATGCTTGGTGGATTTTATTAAATAGTTCATCACCATCCATTTATTTTCAACACTAAATGCCTCTATTTCCTTTGCATCAAACCAATAACCACCTTAGTAGGTTTTTCTTTATTCACACTCCATTTTTAATATATATTCATCTATTCACATGACAATCATTCATGACAATTACTAATAGAGTGCCTACTACATACCAGGCATCACACTAAGTCCTGGGACAGAGATGTTTAAGAAATAGTCCCTATTTCAAGTATTCATGCTCTAATACCCAATGCCAGATGAACAGACATAATTAGGAGACAGTGTTAACTGAATTATGACAGGGGTACAAAGCACCATGGAAGTATGGGAAAGGGAACCAATTTATCCACTGGGTCCAGAGCTGGAAACCTTAGGATATGACCTTGAAGAATTGCCCCTAATAGCTGATCAGCGGTTACTGGCCATGTTTATGATACATTTTGTGTAGTAGTATGGCTTTGGTGTCAGGCAGATCTAGAAACAAAGTCTGGCTGAGCCACCTTCTAAGTGGTATTCCCTTTGAGAATCAGTTTTTTCATCTATGCAGTGGGAGTGATGACTCTTGCCTCACATAATGTGGTTGAATAAGACAACAATGCTCGTACCTTTTCTTTAAGCCTCTCCCCATGAAATTTAGAGAGAACAAGAGCAGGGGAAGGACCAAATTCTGATAATCACACTTGGTAATACACAAATCCCTATCTAAGCTATTTACATGCTTAATCCTTTTGATTGGCCCCACAATCATATTAAGTGTATCTTATTATTTCTAGTACCCCTGATTCACAAGGAAGAATACAGGAGTTTAGAAGAGTTAACTGTTTTGCCCCAAGGATGTAGTTAGTGAAGAACAGAGCAAGTGTTTGAACTCGGATCTGCATAGCCCTGAAGCCCTGGTTTTATCCACTCCCACGCTCTTGCTCTCTGCCCTACTAGGCTGAGTTGAGGTTGTTGAGTTCAGTAGACATTTGTCCTGTGGATCTGGGTTTCCAGACAGAAGAGTAGGTTAGATATTAGATGATACATTCCCCAGGGACGTGTGACATCTAATTTTGCTAAGCTGAATACCCAACATGTTGCACAGGATTTAATACCCAGAAGGCACTTACATTTGTAAAAGTGAAGGCTAAGCCAATGTAACAAAAAGATTCAAAACACAGATGTTTGTTTTCTTCTCACATGACAGTCCCTGGCAGAGAGGTAAGCTTGACAACCATTTTCAGTAAGTAGGCAGGACAAAGCAGAGGTCCAGGTCAAGGATTTTCTTTAAAGCAAGTAGTGTCAAAGTTGCCTCATCACTCCCATTCACTTTCCATCAGTGCAAACAGGTCTCCACAGCTCTCTGTAAGATGGGCTGGAAAATTAATGTTCTTGTTGGACAGCTACTTGCTCAGGAAGGAGAGAGGAATAGATTTGGGGACACTACCATCAATTTCCATTACAGTGCTCAATGAACACCTATTGAATGAGCAAATGAAGAAAATCAAAGCCTGTAAGTAAACATGGGCTCCAATGAGACCAAGACAAAGTTGTTAGCTTAATCCACAAGCTTACAGACTCATGTCAGTATGCCAATATGTCTTTCTAGCTAATTCTTGCCAAAGCACATCTTTAGTCATAGCCGCCTATCATATAAGTATCTCTTCACTATAGTGTTTTCCTTTAATCTATGGCTGTCAACTTTTCTCTTGACTGTCAGAATGGGATCGAAGCCACAGAAGAGTTTTTGTGAGCTCCATGGATTATGTTGCTCTCTTAAGGAAGATAAAGTGACAGGTTGTACAGCACTTATCTGTATCACCTGTCAGGGACTCTTCATTCCTGGGGCAGAGGAGAGGATCAGGAGTATCAGCTGGTTATTTGTGATCCTCTTCAGGGATTCTCTGTTGGCATTAGGAGAGAGTATCTCTGACACTGGCAAAATGTGGTTTTAGTTATCCTAAAAGAAAGTGCTGGAAGTTTTCTACCTCTGGACTTCTAGACTCTGTCAGATCAATATCCTAGCTGGGAACTCTGTCTCAGCAACTTCTTCTTTTCCTTAATGTAACACTTTCTTTGTTTCATTAGAGAGTTTTTCTCACAGCCACTGCAGGGGCATGCGTTGTATGATGCCCGCCTCGTAGCAGATAATTCACCTCACACAGAGCGTGACCACTCTTGTTTGTTGCCTGAGGGTATGGCAGATCCTTATTCATTTCACTGAGGCAACAGCCAGGATTACAATAGACTTTGTGAATGTAGAAGAGAAAAAGCTGCATTTTGGGGGAAGTAGTCAGTGAGGCTGTATTCTTCCAGATTTACCAAGGTTGAACCTTTTTCTCTCAATTTATAAGCTGAAAAAATAAAGAGTAACCACTGAAACCTTGTATCTCTTTAAGCTCTTTCATTCCTAAGAGCTTAAAGTGACTCTGTAGACTTACATCTCATTTATTTCCACAACATCCCTGTGGAGTCAGAGGCTAGTTTTTCTTTTACTGTCCAGAGAGAAAGTAATGCCCTGAGAATTTCAGTGATTTGTATTCAAAGTCAAAAAGTGAGTCAAATTGTAAAGCCAATGTTTTAAATCAGGTGTTCTAACTCCTCAGCTAGGGACTGCTTTAAGAGGACAGTATTTTGGGGAAGAAATAGCTGGGAGAATTCAAAATATATGATAGAGACACACGTGTCATTTTATATCAAGGTTCAGATCTGGTAATGTTTCTTAGTTCAGACTTAAAAAAAAAATGGGGGCGCCTGGGTGGCTCAGCGGGTTAAAGCCGCTGCCTTCGGCTCAGGTCATGATCCCAGGGTCGTGGGATCGAGCCCCGCATCGGGCTCTCTGCTCTGCGGACAGCCTGCTTCCTCCTCTCTCTCTGCCTCTCTGCCTGCTTGTGATCTCTGTCTATCAAATAATTAAAATAAAATCTTTAAAAAAAAATGCTACCAGTGACTCGACAATATTTAATGATGTGAACTGTTCTCACTCCTTTAAATCACAGGCATTGGAATCATTATCCTGTATTTAGTTTGGAATAATGCCCTGAAATCAGAGTTCCTAAAGAGCACTAATGATTTCACATATTTCAGGAAGAATGGGGGACGTTGGCTATGCACATAATTGATGCTTATTAAATTGTTGTAGAATAGAATAGTTGTTTTAACAATTTGAAAAGTGGATCTAGATTAACTTACAGACTTGGAAGTAGGTTGGAGCAGGGTATTTTTTAACTCCTATGTTATTTTGTGCAAATTAGGAAAGTGCCTTTCTCCCAGGTGGACACAGCCCTAAGACAGGGTGTATAGCTTGATGAGAAGAACCCTGGATTAATTTCAGCCTCTCTTGTCTATCTTCTCACCTGAATGCTCTTTGTGGCAATCTTGGGGTAGAACAACACCCTTCAGAGTCATCTGGCCCACTTCCCCTAATTCAGAAAGTATAATGTTATTCCTATCCTACAGCAGAAATGAGTCCATTTTGAAGATCTCTTGGAAAGCTACTTTCACAACCTCATCAGTTACTCATAATAATATTCTGGAGTCTTTGAGGTTAGGATAAGATTCATCTGCATATGAAGGGTGACATCCTAAGTGATTGGTCACAGAGAGAACTGACATTTACACATAATTCATCAGGAGGTCAGTCCTAGGTACTATGCAGCTCTCAGCACAGAAAGGTCAGAGAGATCATGGGAAAACCTGAATTATAGTAGGGACTTCCTGTAGATTCATCCTTCTAAGTGGAGGGATCATTTGTCTGCCTTGCCTTTATTAGTAACTTTTAGGTGGGACCGGAATTAGTGTGATCAACCATAAAACAGATGGGAAAATAGATTAAAAGACATTAAATACATGAAAAGTAGAACTTTAGCAGAGCTCTTTGATCTCAAATGAAATGCACTGCATGGTGGGCAGTGGTCTCCTCTCTGAAAAGAACAGCAACAATCAGGACTGCTTAGATTATGAGCTTGTGGATTTAACAAGCTTCACAAAAGGCCCATTTATGATGAGCTCTCCACTGGTAGTGGAGGACATCACGGGAAGTGCTGGGATGTAGATATATACAGCCTGGCCAATCTTCAGACAGCCATTCAGAGAAGAGAGCCTTCAATTGCCCTGAATCAAGACTTCAGGGATCTACAGGCCATGAAGATCGAAGGAAGCTCTAGAGTCCCCAGGGTATAACTAGTTCCTACAAAGGGGACTGGTACCTACAGAGTTCTCTTTCTTGGGCACTCTTCATTTCGGTAAGAATATAAATGTTAACATATGGTCACACCAATGTTTGATGATGGGTGTATTTTAATTCACAGATGAAGAAAAGAAGGCAAACAGACTTGCTCGGATGGCATGAACAATCTTAAAATTTCCAGTTCTATATTTCTACTAAACCTGATAATTTCTAAGGTTGGACAAATAAGTCCATGGAATGTGAACTAGTATTATTTTATTGTGTGCTTCCAATGCAAATGCTGACCATCTGTATCAATTACTATGCAAAGTTCTGTGTGGCCTGAATTGTATCCTCCTAAAATGGTGAAGACCTAACCTCCAAGGTGACTGTATTTTGAGACAGGGCCTTCATGGAGGTCAAGTTAAATGAAGTCATAAGTGTGAGGGTCCTTTAAGGACTGGTGTTCTAAAGGAAGAGGCCCTAAAGATCTCTCCCCATGCATGCATACAGAAGAAAGGTCATGTTAGGACACAGTGATAAAATGGCCATTTGCAACCCAGGATGAGAGACCTCACCAGAAACCAACTCTGATGGCACCTGGATCTTGGACCTCTGTTCTCCAGTACTGTGGGAAAATAAATTTCTGTTGTTTAAGCCACTCAGTCTGTGCTATTTTGTTATGACAGCTATAGCTGACTAATACATAAAATTAGCTCAAATAAGCTTCTTTATCAGGCAGATGGTATTACTTTGGGAAATCAATATAGTGATGAAAGCTTTAGAGCCCAACCATGTGACTTCAAGTCCTAGATCTACCACTTATCACTTAAGTAATCCCGAGCAAGTTCTCAACTTTTCTGTGTGTGTTGCTTTTCCATCCACAAGGTGGTGGTAATAATAGTATCTTCCCCACTGGGTGTGATGAGGGAAGGCATTGGTATTTAAAAGTCGTATAGTGCCAAGCACAGAGAAAACAATATGAATAAGCTGTTGCTATTACCTCAATTCTCGGATGAAGACACAAGCTAGAGATGAATTCCCTCAAGATCACCCTGCTATTAAATGAGGATGTATCATTATTGGAACCAGAGTATGTGTAGAAACCAGGTCCTTAACCTTTACACTACACTGGCAGTGGTAAAGGACATCAAGCAAGAAATTCAGTTAAAACTTTTTTCTAAGTAGAACAATTTTGCGACTTGCCTGCTTACATGGCAGGGCCAGGGCTATGGTGGGACTTATTCTACACCCCTTTATTTTGCTGAAACTGCCAGAGTTTGAATGTTTGGCTAAGAAAGGGTCTTTTATTATTTCTCTTCCTTCTCAACACTGTCCTTTCTTGTCCTTTCTCAACTTGCTTTTGTTTGTTTCAGCAGTCCTAGGAAATGTCCAAAATGTAGGATGGGTACACCCTTACCACTAAGTACATGGGGAAATTTGGCTCATAGAAAATGTCACATAAGAAATAGTCAGTGGGCACACGGGCTGAGAATTCCAAGGTGATGTCAGTGCACTAAATTCATTCCATTTCTTCCATAGGGCAGTTAGCTGGGTTGTGGTGTGTTGAGGGATAGTGGTTTCTGTGCAGCTTCTTGGCCTCTGTGGTAAAACTGAATACTGGAAACAAGCAGGAAACCCCTCAGCTTTGTCTCTGGTGAACCATTATTCTGCCTTCCATGGTTGCACTTCTGCTGGCTCTGGCCTTGGTTTTCTGGTGGCTGAAGCTGTGACTGCAGCTGCCCCACCTTGTGGGAGGCCACAGGCCATATAGCTGTTGAATATTTAGTATCTTCTTGACCAGAGACCCTCATGCTTGCTAAGTCCTCTGTAGTGTGGCCAGAGGGAGGGGAATTTAGTTGCTTTGGCTGATGATGGACCATATTCTCCCCTTTGCTTCTAAAGTCTTTTTTTAAAAAAATATTTTATTTATTAGAGAGAGAGAGAGAGAGAGAGCTCAGGCAGACAGAGTGGTAGACAGAGGCAGAGGGAGAAGCAGGCTCCCTGCTGAGCAAGGAGCCCGATGTGGGACTCGATCCCAGGACGCTGGGATCATGACCTGAGCTGAAGGCAGCCGCTTAACCAACTGAGCCACCCAGGCATCCCTGCTTCTAAAGTCTTAACAGAGACATTTTCTAACTCATTTGACCTTCCAAGATCCTTTCTCTGTACCCACTTGGTCCTTCACTTCCCGTTTCTCTCCATACTACGCCCTGTGTTTCCATCTCTTAACACTTAACAATAATTCTCCATTGTACCTCAAGGTTATTGAGGGTTAGCCTTGTGTATGCATGGGACCTCACAGACTCCATGTTAGACTGGCCACTGGAGATATCTACTAGACACACACACTCTCTCTACGCTGACTGAATGAACCAGTAAATGAATTAATGGATTATACTCAGTTGCAATATATACTTCCATGTAATAGACTATTGGAAGATAAAGGACTGGAAAGATATTTACTTGCATACACGCACTGCTTTGCAGCATCTTCTCAGGCAAACTGGCAATACCTCAGAACTTGGTAACTTTCAAATCCGTAGGTGCTGGAAGGTGCTAAGACTATGGTCTAATTGAAATTCTCTAGCTTCTTTCCAATTGTCAGAACTAAATGCTATTCTGAGAGGGAGCTCTTATATTCCCATGGTAACACGGCTCCATTAAAGGCATGATAGCATAAAGCTGTCCTTGTTTGAGGACACCTGGGAATTTCAGGTATAGATAGAAATACCCTTACAGGCAAATTATACATACATATTCTGTGTGATTATGAACACAGGCATAGATGCCTAATTTAGCCATACCTTTCATTTGGTCCCATTTATCATTAGACTTCTAACGACTCAAATCTCAAGTGTTGATGTAGTGTGAGGTGCATTATCTTCTTAAACAAGAGCTCATCTAAATTTTATAAAAAGTATCTACCCTTAATGTGGCACTGCTCTTGGGCAGAAAAGAAAAAAAAATCAAATCCTTTCCTTGTCTACTTACTCTGACTTGTAACACAACTAAGGAAATATTGACTCTTAACACACCCTCTAATATGAATAAATATATTGTATTTATGCAAAATATCCAGCACCACGCACCTGGCTGGCCATTCACAGCTTAGGTCAGTTCCAGCAGTGTGCCCGAGGGGAATATTTAAGAGTTAAAAGAAAGAATTATACAGACAACTTGGGCAAGGTCACCTAGAGTGTCTTTTTTTTTATCTGGTTGAAGAATTATTCAAAATATACAAGCCATTTTTTATTTTGTAGATGTCTCTAAGTACTAGGCACAATATCTGAAAAAGGAAAAAATATATATAGGTGTATATATATACATATATACATATATATATATATAATTTTTTTTAAAGAAGAAAATGGAAGGGTCAGTGGATTTAAGAATGGTCTTGATTCCCTCATCATTGGTATAATCCCCTTGCTTAGTTATGGTTTCCCTTCTTATCAGAGACAATGCTTTTAATGTGTCCATTTTCATATTATACAAGGCTGCCAGGAGGCTCTTAGAATGTAGGAAAATATGACAAGGTGAAAGGCTATCTATGAAGTTGGTTTGCTCATAAATAATAAAAACTTGACAGGGTTTGTAAGAAGAAAATGGGAACAATTTGCATAGCTTGTGTTGTAAAAACAAGTGTGTGTAAGTGTTTATTCTCACTGAAGAGGTGCTTCTAGATGGAGTATTTGCCAAGGTGACTTTTCTCTAGGGGTGTTTTTAAAGGTTCTCGATGCCTTTCCCTCCATCTACCCACCCCCGCTTTCCCCATAAATACGGAATTGTTAAAGATGTGAGGCTGAATACTAGGCTTTGTTTAGGACAGCGAGTCACACTGAGTTCTTTTAAATGAAAATCTAGTGCTGTTTTTCTAAATAATATCTATGTATGGTCCCTTCATTGACATTTACATTTTGGTTATGAGAAACAATTTGCTACATTTTCACCATTTCAAATGAGTCTGTATCCGTGGTCTCCATGAGATTTTCCTGAGGGCTAGGTGGACAAAGTACCTGAGGATCAAAAGTTACTTTCTCTATGTCTGTTAAATCCCATACAATCATAAGTAAATTTCTTCCCCCCCTCCCATGGAAAAGATGTTTATCTAGAAAATTAAGCTGGAAGGAAACTTAAAAAAACATATAACTCTATCCCTTCATTTTCAAACATGAAACGAAGCCAGAAGAGGAAACTAAACCATGCCACTAATTTGTGGCTGAACCAGAGCAGGAAACGAGGAATCCCAGCTGCTAGTCTGTTCTAACACAATGTACATTCAGTATATGTATCTGTATGCCTATAATATCCATGTATATGTATTCCCACATCTTAGCAATAAGCTATTCACATTTATGTGTGTGTGTGTATGAGTGTGTGTATGTAGCTTGCATTCTAATTTTATCTAATCCCTTATGACTCAAAATGTGGTCTGTGGACCTGAAGAATGGCCAGCACCAGGAGCTTGTTAGAGGTGAGGAATCTCAGGCTGTACCCGAAACCTACTGCATCACAGCCTGGAGTCCAGTAGGATCTCCGGGTGATTCATATGCATTAAACTTGAGAAACACTGTTCTAACAATTCCTGGTTTTCTGGAATGATGAAGTATAGCGATTCTGAGTCCAGAGATAATCCAAAGCATTCATTATATATGTTGATTTCTCATCTCTCTTTTCTCTCTTGCACTGAATTTTCCAGTAACTTCCAGCTGCTAGAAAATAAAGTGATACTAAAATTTAACGCTTTCAGACCACGTTTGCCTTTTAGTGGAAAGTGTTGCCTTCGGTTCAGTTTTCCTTTCCTCTAGTCAAATAGTAACTGTCAACATGTACTGCATGTCTGTTCTGTGCCCCAAAGTGCACGGAGTATCTTGCATCCATAATCACTTTTAACTAATGCAAAAATGGTGTGAGAATATGATGATTATAATCTCCATTTTTCGGAACAGGAGACTGAGGCTGAAAGAGACTGAGTAATAGGATGTCTCAGAGCTTGGACTGCCACCGAGATTGAGCTCATTTCAGGGTGTGTGCGTTAACCCCAACATATACTGCTTCTGCAATTGAAAGTTCTCATTTGCTCTTTCTCCCAAGCATCTATGCCTCTAGAAAATAAAATTATCTTACCAAGTAAAAACCAGAAGTCAAATGTAGCACAATGCCTGGTGCATGGTGGGCCCTTGAGAAAGACTTGGTAGATGTACGTATGAATGGATGAATGAAAGGCCGGCGTCTCCCTGATAGGAAAGCAGACATCTCTCTGCAACACCAAGAGAAAGGGGAGATGTCCAGCCAAAGGGATATCTCCCATTTTCAGGCAGCTGATGTTCCCTTGGGGTCCCTAAAACCTCTACACTCTCTCTGATTTTCTTTACCTTTCTTTGCTCTGTGTATTATTGCAAATTCCCCATGGTTTTTCTGCATTTTGTTTTTATTCTTGCCCTCTTGTCTTAACAGTAGTCTGCCTGGGGGAATGAGGCCAAATCTAGTGACATCCTGGGAGACCCTGAGCTACTATTTCAGGAATTCCAAGAAAGTCCCATTAACCCTTAATCCTCTTCCGTTTCTAGGGAATTGGTGAGCTACAACACCAAGCTTTAGGTTACAATTCTATGCTGTTAGGCTTTTGTACATTGTGTCAGGGAAAGATCAAGAACCTGTCCCTGAGGAGTAAAGAAAACTATAGGGACACTGAATGCCTGAGACTAAGAGGGATGATGAGTGAGGAAAAATGGAGGCTGATCCATCTGAGAAGTCACTCTGGGAGAACTTACCCACTTTAAAGCAGCTCTGGCTCTGACAACATAAAGGACGGTGGGGTCAGTGCAGGGCAGAGGAACTGAACCCTTGTTCTGATCTGGTACAAGAAGATAAGAGTCACACTCCTCTGGGTCTCATTTCCTAAGTTATAAAGCAGTGTTAGGTATTTATTTCTTTTTGTTTGGGAGGTTTAAGAGAAGGGAATCTGAATTGGGAAAGTGACAAGTTGGGCTCTGTGCAGACAGGTTCAAAAGGGCCAAGAATGGAGAGTACAGCTCATACCTGCTTGGACTGTTTGGCCTGTGGTCTCCTCCCTGGCCTGGGCCCTTCATCCTGGTCAGTGGTGCTCTTGGCTTTGGGGAATAGCTCCCCCACGAGATGCAGCTCCACTGCCCCAGCGGATCCTCAGACCTTCAAAGGCTCTGCACTTAGTTAAGTTCCCAACACAGATGACCCCCTGCAGGATGGGGAAGCCATAGGCACACCTAGCCTAAAACATATTTTGGGATTTTCCAGAGGATACTTTTCAAACCTCTGAGCTGCCAATAGCGATCTGAATGTCGTCCACTATTTAACTATTTTTATTTGGTAAACGATTAATATATTAAAAAGAGTCCTTGCCCCATATGCATTCATTGATTATATGTGTGTGTCCGTGTGTGTGCGTGTTTGATTTAGTTTCTAAGGTGGAAAAATGTCTTTGTAAACAAATTCATTGTCCTTCAGCTAGGAATAGATGAGAAATTGATTTAAGTTTCTTCACTCATTCAACCCAGGTATGTGGAACACCAGCCACGTGCAGACTTTGTGCAGGAGTTGGAGATAAAGATAAACAAAATACAGCCTCTGATTTTAAGGAATTCCTAGTGAAGTGAAGAGGAGGTAGGTATGCAAACAGGTAATCGTAATACAATGTCACAAATGATATAGCAGAGGTGGCAATAGAGTATTATGGGAACAGAAAGCAGGGAGGCGCAGGCTCTGTTTGGGAAATTAGCTGGTTTTATGGAAAACTTCAGATGGTGAAGTTGTAATACTTAATTTCCACAGTGTATCTCCAACCTTGAGATGACATTTCATTGCTTAAGGGCTCAGCAACAAATCTTTCCCCTTATCTGTGGTCCCTCTTTAACCCAGGGAACAATTACAATCACCTGAAATGCATCAAGGCAAATGGGGTAGGGTTCAAAATAAAAGCCACGCTTTGCTGACTTGGGTTGGCTCCTGACAGCTACAGAGAGCACTTAATTTTGTAGGTTTTTGGTTTTTGTTTGTTTCTGATTCAGTCTTTCTGCAGCAGCTCCTTCAGTAGAACAGGTGAGTAAAGCAAACAAGCTAGCAAGTCTGGTCACAGATCTTGTATTTCAGTCTTCCCTGCATCTGGCATACTTAGCAGGATGTCATCTGCCTGGTGCACGAGGAAAATAAAATTGTTTGCATGAGGCCCTGGTTACAGCAAAGAAGGTGGGAAGCAGGAAAGAATTCAATCTTTGGCTTAGAGAAATCTAATTCTCTCAAGGTATATTGAAGTCCTCAAAGCACTTATCTTTCCAAGCAGCTAGATGCAACCAGGAAATGTAGCTCCTAATAGCCGTGGTGAGATTAAGTGAAGTTTCTGTGATTGTGGTCCTTACACACAGGTCACATAGGGTTTGATGCCCCCCCCCCCCAGTCAGCCTGCACCAGCAGTCCCTTTCATATTCCTCCTCTGCCCTGTGCTTTTCTTTCTTTCTTTTTTTTTTTTTTAAGATTTTATTTATTCATTTGACAGAGATCACAAGTAGGCAGGGAGGCAGGCAGAGAGAGAGGAGGAAGCAGGCTCCCCGCTGAGCAGAGAGCCCGATGTGGGACTCGATCCCAGGATCATGAGATCATGACCTGAGCCGAAGGCAGAGGCTTTAACCCACTGAGCCACCCAGGCACCCCTGCCCCGTGCTTTTCACCTCTTCCCCAATCCACTGGCATCTCTCTAGGAGGAAGGAGGAATTAGTGGCTTGACAGCTTAGAAGGATATGTTTAATAGTAATTGATGGAAGCCACCCAAGAAGGCCACCATTCTATTATTTTTGCAGCAAGAAAGGTTATCAGGGTTTGACGGAGCCACACTCTCTTGCTGAAATGTTTTGTGACTGAGGGGATTTGGTGTTTACTGGACTTGCAGGGGAACTGGGAGGCCGGCTGAAAGGGACATTAATCTGAACTGTGATTGATATCGGGTCAGTCACAGAATAGTGGGAGGGAGCAGCGTTGTGGGATGGGTTTGGGATGGGGAAGGCAATACCGCTCCAGAGCTGGCGCCAGGACCCTTTGTTGTAAGAAGTGTGATTTGTGAACAAGGGATCAATTTGTGGGCCTGGTGGGTCTGGTTTGATTATAATGGATATAGCAGACTTTCAAATGGAAATACAGGTTGGTAAATGTGCGAACAGATTGGGTATCGCTTAATCTAATATTCTTTAATATTAGTTAATCTGAAAAAATTCAGTCTCCTTGGACAAAAGCTATTTCTGCAAACGCTGCCTGAAATTATCCTTTGGATTTTGATATCAGTTTAAAGTTTCTTCTTTCTTTTTTTCTTCTCTCTTTCCCTTTCTTTCTCAGTCCTTCCTTCTATTTTATTCTTATTCTCTTATGACTTCCGTAGCATCTTTCTACAGAAATAGAGGGAATAATGCCTTCTAAAGATACCCTAAATGCCCGTCCCACAACTCAGGCTGAGAAGTGACTTTCCTGAAAAACAGACTCCCAAAGATTCACAAGGAGTGTAACTTTTTTTCTTTTCTGGCCATTTGCAAAACAGACATACATTCATTATTGACGAATGATTCCTGTAACTGTCAATAACATAAACCAACTCAAACTGACTTAAGAAAGAGAAAGGAGAAACTTTTGTCTTGTAGAAACAGGAAGTTCAAGGGTAGCTTTGCTACCTCTGTTAGATTCAGGATCTCAAAGGTGTCAGCTCCCTACCTCTGCTCCCATCTCTAGACTCTGCTTCTCCTTGTGTCCTTCGTGGGGATGGCTGATGTGGCCCTAAGTTCATTGCCTATAGCCTCAGAGTCAAAAAGAAGTTCTCTATTCCCAAACTTTATATAACATCTTGGAAGGAAAATTGGTAGTTTCTGCTGGTGTGATTTAAGGAATGGAGAGCAGTCATAGGTCAGGTCCTGTGTCCATTTGTGTAGCTTCCAAGGGTAGGTGAGGCACTGTGGCTAACAATTCTGCTGGACAACATGGAGTAGGAAAGGGACAGTTTCCAAAAAGAAAGAGGGATGCTGGGTAGACAAATATATCAGATAACTACTACGGTATTGTCCTGGTTCTTTCTCTTTCAGGTGGCTACAATTCTGGGAGAAGATAATTTTCTCCTGGTAGGAAATATAGTTTGATTCTTCTTTTTAGGCATTTTAGGTCCTGTAAATAATCTGACCTCAACTTACATTTTCAGCTTTATTTTCTATTGTTCCCAGAGTCCTATCTAGACTCCAGGGAGACATGACCACTCACTATTCCCCAAATATTTTCTTCTCCAGGGTTTTGTAGGAGTGCCCTTGGTCATCAGAATTGGCATAAACTATGCTTTCACAAATTAAAAAGTAGAATGTTTAAAAATTTATTTTTCTCTTTTTTCCAAAGTTGACCTAAAGACCAGGTTTGTTTTTTTCTTCAGGATGCAATGCCCTGAATGACATTTGAGTAATATATATATATTTTTTTTGTCCTGGTTCTTTCATTGCTGTTCTAGTGCTTGACTTAAGAACCACTTTATTACATTCTGTATTGTCCTCATCGACACTGTTTTATAGCCTTCTAATTAAATTTTTTCATACTTCATTTAAAAAAGTATTTTTTATCTCTCTTTTTCTTCTTAAATGTAAGTATCCTGGACAATAGCAAAAAAAAAAAAAAAAAAGGACTTCAATTAATATGTAGTCAGAAGACAACTGCAATAGAATAGTGACTCTGGGTGTCTAAGAAGAAAATCAGGCCCTGGCCAAGAAAAGGCCCAAAGATGCTCTAGTATTTTGATTAATGATGCCTTAGTTCATTTTTGCATCTGGGTTTTTGCTGTGATGAAGCAGCAAAAGAAATAGGAATGAATATTAGAGAAGACATTGCAAAATTAGGATCCGGAGGAACTCCTTTGAAACTGTGCTTATTTTGAATTTTTTAAGCATTAATTAGGAAAATGTGAAGGGCCAAAGTGATGCCATTCAAGGCGGCAGCCCTTTTGCTGTTTACATTAAGCTGAAGACATTCCAAAGCGGTTCCCACACATGCAAATAAAGGATGGGACAAGAACCAATAGAAATGGTTCCTACACATGCAAATAAAGGATGGGACAAGAACCAATAGAAATGGTTCCTACACATGCAAATAAAGGATGAGACAAGAACCAATAGAAATGGTTCCTACATATGCAGATAGGGAATCAGACATGAACCAATAGAGGGTGATTCTCCATATGTAAATGAGGGACCAAGTACGAGCCAATCAGGGTTATTGCCCTATATGCTAACAAAGGATAGAAAAACAACGAGTAAGGAAAACTCCCTGTCAGCAGTTTTTCCTAACTGACCAACCCTCCTCGGACAACACAGCTTAAGTCACCTCAGACACCAATCATTTTCAAGGTCACCTACACATGTAACTATGTGACTATGTACTTTTTGCATGTAAAATTGCCTATATAATCTCTGTAAAATTCCAGCGGGCGCCTCCTCCTGAACTCCGCTGCGCCTGGTGTGTAGGACGAGGTCCGAGCTGCAGCCCGCCTGCTTGAAATAAAGCCTTGCTTTTGCATTTCGGAACGTCTGGCTCTCGGTGATCTTTTTGGTGGTGGTCTTATGATCTGGGCATAACAAATGGAAGTATCTCAATTGTTTTTTATTCCTAGATCTTCAAGGACCACAGAAGTGTAGGGGTGGGGAAATGTCCTTGTAATTTTACTGTATGATTTAGTACATTACTTTTGTTTCTAATACCTCTTTCTTTCATTTCCCATGCTGCACTCTTCGACCCTTCAACACCCAACTCATGGTTAACTGTCTTAGAGAAGCTTTCTCTGAGATCCTCAGCTGAGAGTACTTTCCACTGTCCTCTAAAACAGTGGTTCTCGAAGTGTACAACAGCAGCGACAATTCCTGGGCTCTTATTGGAGATGAAAATTCCAACCCCACAACCTGCTGATTCAGGAACTCTGGAGGTGAGGTTCCACCACCTAGGGGTTCACAAGCACCCTGGGTTATTAAATGATACAGTTGGAATAGCACAGCTCTAAAACTGAACATTCTGTCTCATATTTACATGGAGAGTGTATAACATGCTTACTAGATAACGTGCTCTGGGGAGGATGTCTATGTCATTTTTTATTTTTAGACCTCAATAAGAAGTAAAAGACAGGGTGCCTGGGTGACTCAGTTGGTTAAGTTGGTTAAACTTCCTTCAGTTTAGGTCATGATTCCGGAGTGCTGGGATCGATTTCCGCATCGGGCTCCCAGCTCCATAGGAGTCTGCTTCTCCCTCTGAACTTCTCCCTTCTCATGCTCCCTCTCTCTCAAATAAATAAACAAAATCTTAAAAAAAAAAGGTCAAGGACATTGAAACATGAAAGTCTGTAGATGACTAGGCGTAATAGAACATAGAGTTTACATAAGAAAGAGAGACGGAAACAGAGCCTAATCCAGTTTCTCTATTTTCCAGTTTGCCTCCTGCTTTGACTGAATGGATGGGATAATTACTAAATTCCTATTTCACTTTATGTCCAAATCCCTATTTTGCTTTATGTGGTGTCTGTCTGAACACAGAACAGACTTGTTCTCCTGCTATAGTCACTAGATATGTACTCATTGATGGTGATCTGCTTTCCTTTTTGCAACCCAGTGATTGTAATACTATTGCTTAGGGCTTTTGTGGAGTCTGCTGGTCAAGTTTAAGTAAAGGGCAAATCCACTTTAAGTATATAGAATAGTCTATTAAACACTTTTTCGTTCTTCAGAAGACACGGTTCCATCCCATCAAAACAGACTCTCCCTCACTTCAGGTGTTGCCAGGGAGGCTGCTGAGTTTTCTGGGTGTCTAACCTTGCCCTCTTGTCATCAGCTATTAAAACTGCTAAAACAGAAGAATGCTTAACCACTCCAGCTGTTAAAACATTAGTACATGCTTTGGTGAGCTCAAATTTAAATGCTTTGAATGGCCCTTTAGGGGACCTTCTTCTTTTTTAACTTAGAGTTCAGTCAAAATTCAGCAATCGTTTTAACTTTTTCAGTCATTGGATGTGCTCATATTTCTCCATTTCCCCCCAAATAATCCAGTTAGCCACTAGATTGAGGATTAATTTTTTTAAAAAAGATTTTATTTATTTGACAGAGAGAGATCACAAGTAGGCCGAGAGGCAGGCAGGGAGAGAGAGAGGAGGAAGCAGGCTCTCTGCCGAGCAGAGAGCTGGATGCGGGACTCGATCCCAGGACCCTGAGATCATGACCTGAGCCAAAGGCAGAGGCTTAACCCACTGAGCCACCCAGGTGCCCTGAGAATTAATTTTTAAGCTGTTAGTTTTTTTTTTTTTAATTTTTAAAAATTTAATTTCTTTTCAGTGTAACAGAATTCATTGTTTATGCACCACACCCAGTGCTCCATGCAATACGTGCTCTCCATAAAACCCACCATCTGGCTCCCCCAACCCCCCCCAACCCCCGCCGCCTGGCCCCTTCAAAACCCTCTGATTGTTTTCCAGAGTCCATAGTTCATCTCTCCTTCCAATTTCCCTCAACTCCCTTCTAGAATTCACCAAACTTTAATGACTTTTTGCCTTTGCCTTCTGTTTTTCACCACAAGCCTTCCCAGATTTTTGTTTGTTTGTTTGTTTAATCTAAAATTCTCAATGATTCTTCTAGGATGAACCAGGACAGGATCAGTGAAAAGGAAATCTGAGAGAGCCTTTTTCATCCTACCTGCTTACTAGATCAAGGGTGCAATAACCAGTCCACATTTGGTCTCTGGTCTCTGTTTCCTTAGCCCTACATCTATCCCTTTCTCTTTTTAAACTTCTTTTGCACTCATATTCCATGTTGCACACATGCTGGCTTCTTATACACTTTAGTAAATTTTATAGGATTTTCCTTTAACTCTCTGATTTTCCCATTCTTTCATGTATTTTCAATCTATTTGGACTTTCCTTAAGAAATGTATACAGTATTCCCAAGTTTTGAAACTCAATTCCTTACCTTCCTATAGAACTCCAGATTTCTGTTCTACCTGTATTCAACTTGGCTATCTCAGGTCCTGCTACTCAAAGAATGATTTGTGTATCAGCATCATTGGCATTATCTGGGAAATGTCAGAAATATTGGGTCTAGGGCCCACCCCAAACCTACTGAGTCAGAATCTGCATTTTATAAGATCCCCAGGTGATTTCTGCACATATTAAATTTTGAGAAGGACTATTCTAACAGATACTTCTCACTGAATTAGGCCAGAACAGAATTTTTGACTCCTTTTTCTATCCAGTTCTTCTATCCATCTTGCCCATAACAATCATTTCTTTCTTTTTTCCCCTCATTTCTTTTCTTTCTTTTTTCCCTCACTCTTCTCAGACATTCCATTAAAATGTCCCAGTGAGTCCTACCTTCAACTGTATCATTAATCCATTTGTACCATTCTTCATGACAACTGCTTTTCTTTCTTTTTTTTTTCTTTAAAGATTTTATTTATTTATTTGACAGACAGAGATCACAAGTAGGCAGAGAGGCAGGCAGAGAGAGAGGGGGAGGCAGGCTTCCCACTGAGCAGAGAGCCCGACCTGGGGCTCTATCCCAGGACCCTGGGATCATGACCTGAGCTGAAGGCGGAGGCCTTAACCCACTGAGCCACCCAGGCGCCCCTATATACCTATATACAACTGCTTTTCATCACTGTATTCACTTTATCACTGATCACTGTTTGAGGTTATCTTATATTTCCCTACTTGTGTTTTGTCTACATTCTACCTCTCCTCCTGCAACTAAAAACGAAAACCCTGAAGGGTAAGTTCTTATCTGTCTTGTTCTTCTCTGTATCCCTAGCCCCTAAAAGGATGAATGGAATGGGGAAAGATGCTCAAAGAACCAGAAGTTAATTAATGAAGTTTTTATTTACATTACCCAAACAACATCTATCCATGGATGAGATGCCTCATGACGATGTGAATAATTGATGAGTTGTTGAGACTCAACATGGCTTCTCCCTGGATCTCAAATTCTTATATGAATAAATATTCCATACTAAAGAAACAATTTTCATTTTGAGCAAACTGGCAAGTAAATTAGTAATACTGAGAATCAAATTATTTGAATTCATATCCATATTTAGTCACATACCAGATGTGTGACTCTGGATGTTAAATTTGAGTTTCAGTTTCCTCATCCACAAAAGGAGAGCATTGCATTACATTCATATGTCTTCCTGATTGAACATATTCTATGAAAAATGTTTTAGCCACTCATTTCCCTTCCCCCCATTTTTCAATAATAATCTGGTACACACCAACTAATATAGGCTCTTTGTGCTCCTTTGTGTGTTACTACTACCAGATACTATGATAAAAACTTTGAATTGGTGATTATTTTTAATGGAAGCTGAATATATTTAATTATATAATTTTGAGCTGTTCAAGTTTTTTAAAAAATATTTTATTTATTTATTTGACAGAGAGAGACACAGCAGGAGAGGGAAAATAAACAGGGGGAGTGGGTGAGGGAGAAGCAGGCTTCCTACTGAGCAGGTGGCCTGACATTGGGTTGAATATCGGGCTCAATCCCAGGACCTTGGGATCATGACTGAGCTGAAGGCAAACGCTTAATGACTGAGACTACCCAGGCACCCCTTGAGCTGTTCAAGTTTAATTGAACCAAAATTACATCTAGAAACTGGGACACTATGAAAGATAGCTGACAAAAAGGCAACATAGTATGAATAAAGCTGGAATACACTAACTCACTATTATGTCCTATTCTTATATGCTAGTTATGAATTTTTTTATTTATTTTCTTATCAACAAAGTGAAATTTATGTAGTCCACGTTTACATGGACTTCTGATCATATGGCCTATAGCTACAAATAAAAAACATTGCTAATAAATTTTGAAGCCTTTGGACTAGAGGTTCTCTAAGATCTCTCTACTGTTTTAAAACCTACAAACATATACCCATAGGCTGCTTTTAATGGTTCATTAAATAACTTATAATAAGTTACAGACATATCTATTTAAGTAACTCAATAATGAAATGTTGACATGAATAAGTTACATAGGGTTTCGGGTCAAGATGAAGAAACAAGGACCAAATGTACTCTTTTACCTGAAATAATTAAAACCAGACAAAGTTTATGAAATGACTATTTTTAGTATGTTGATTAATGAAAGACAAATAAGACAAGCCCTAAAATTTCCTGATTGCTCTCTAGGCTGTGGCTCAGGGAAGAGGAATACAGTTGAGCTCTTCCTGAGTCAAAGAGATGCAGCTGGGAGTCTGAGAAAGCCAAGGGAACTGGAGCCAACAAAAGACAGAGTCATAGTGATATGAAGACCTCCATCAAACATTTCCCTGAGGGTTGATCAGTGTGTGCATGAGGAACTACTGAGGCTGGGGAAATAACCACACAGAATGATTAGAGAGAAGTGCTCAGAACTGACATAGGGCCTTGGAGGAAATAGAGAGGTATTGGTCAAAGGGCACAAATGTCCAGTTATAAGATTTCCAAGTTCTGGGGATGTAATGTATAGCATCGTGATTATAGCTAATGATACTGTGTTGTATACTTGAAACTTGCTAAGAGAGTAGACTTAAATATTCTCATCTTGAAGAACAAATGATAATTAGAAATTGGAAATTAGCATGATGTTTACAGAAAAAATTGAGAAGTTGATTGTCTTTAAAATTAAGACAATCTGCAAAATTAAAATGAGCCATAGACTGGGAGAAAATATCAGCAAGTCACATAAAAAATGGAGGACTTTTATCTGTAATATATAAAAATTCTCAAAATTCAACACTAAGAAAAGGAACAACTTTTTTTTAATGGAAAAGATGTTTGCATAGACACTTTACAAAAAAATATGGATAGCAAATAAGCACGTAAAAAGATGCTCAACACTATGAGCTATTTGAGAAATGCAATTAAAAACACAATGAGGGGCACTTGGGTGGCTCTGTTGGCTAAGTATCTAACTCTTGGTTTCAGTTGAGGTCATGATCTCATGAGTCATGATTTCATTGGTTGTGAGATGGAGCCCCACCTCAGGCTCCGAGCCCATCTCAAGCTCAAGTCTGCTTGAGATTCTCTCCTTTTGCCTCTCCCCCAACTCATGCATGCACTCTCTCTTTCTCTCAAATAAATTAATTAATTAAAAAAAAACACAATGAGATACCACTACAAAGCTATTATAGTGTCCAAAATGAAGAAGAATGAAGATACCAAGTTTCGGTAAGATGTGAGTCAAATGGAACTTTTATACACAGCTGGTAAGAATGTAAAATGGTATAGCCAGTTTAGAAAACAGTTTGATAGTTCTGTACAAAGTTCAAAATACATCTATCAAATCACCTTGCCATTCCACTCACAGGTACTTACCCAAGGGCAGTGATAACATGTTCATACAAAGTCTAGGTTCATGAAGGTTCATAGCAGCTTTATTTATAATAGCCCCAAACCTGGAAAAACCTACCTGCTCTTCAAGAGGGCAACGGATAAAAAAATGTTGTATAGATATTCAGTAATCCCCCCCCTTATCAAAGGCTTCACTTTCTGTGGTCTCAATTACTGCAGTAAACCATGGTCCAGAAGCCCACTGATATATCAGCAGAGGATCAGTAGATGGTCTAACGCTATCACCATGCCTACAACACTCACCTCACTTCAACTCATCACGTAGGCATTTTATCACCTCACGTCATTACAAGAAGAAGGGTGAGAATAGTACAATGAGATATTTTGAGACAACGAAAAAGACAACATTCACATAACTTTTATTGCAATATATTATGATTGTTCTATTTAATTATTAGTTATTCTTTTTTTTTAAGATTTTATTTATTTATTTTTAACAGATAGAAATCACAAGTAGGCAGAGAGGCAGGCAGAGAGAGAGAGAGTGGAGGAAGCAGGCTCCCTGGCTGAGTAGAGAGCCCGATGCGGGGCTCGATCCCAGGACCCTGAGATCATGACCTGAGCCGATGGCAGAGGCTTTAACCCGCTGAGCCACCCAGGCGCCCCTAATTATTAGTTATTCTTGTTAATACCTTAATGTGTTTAATTTATAAATTAAACTTTATTATCAGTACATATGTATACATTTAATATATATTGTATATTTTACACATATATAACACATATATTGCATATATATAAAACCATGTGTGTATACACACACACACATACACACACATATATGTGTGTGTGTGTATATATATATATATAAATGGGGTTTAGTACTATCACAGTTTCAGGCATCCACTGAATTCTTGGAATGTATACTCTGTGGATAGGGGCCATAATATATAATGGAATGCTATTCAACATTGAAAATAAATGCACTACTTAAATATGCAACATGTGAGTAGATGTTCAGAAAAGGGCTAACACCAGCAGGCCTGAGACTGCTTTCCTTAAAAAGACCTGCTGAAATGGTTGGCTTTTGGCTGGTGTCTGGGAACTTGGCTTTCACAAGAGGGTTCCTGTCATTCTCAGAACTGTTAAGAATGACTTGGTTGGTATATATGCCCCTTTGAAGGGGCACATGCACCCCAATGTTTACAGCAGCAATATCCACAATAGCTAAAATATGGAAAGAACCCAACTGTCCAGTGACAGATGAGTGGATAAATAAGATGTGAAATATATATATCTCCACCCACAATGGGATATTACTCAGGCATCAAAAAGAATGAAATCTTGCCATTTGCAACAGTGCTCAATGCGGATGGAACTAGGCGGTATTATGCTAAGTGAACTAAGGCAACAGAGAAAAACACATACCGTAAGGTTTCACTCATATGTGGAATTTAAGAAACAAAACAGATGAACATAGGGGAAGGGAAGGGAAAATAAGATAAAAACAGAGGGAAGCAATTATGAGATTCTTAACTCTAGAAAACAAACTGAGGTTTACTGGAGGGGTGGTGCATGGGATGGGGTAACTGGGTGATGGGCATTAAGGAGGGCACTTGGATTAATGCACGGTGGATGTTATATGCAACTGATGAATCACTAGATTCTACCTGGAAACTAATAATACAGTATATGTTAATAAAAAAATAATGACTCAGTGTACCTAAACTGTTTGCACAAGCAGTACAGTTTATGCTGAACACAGTTTTCTTTTGAGATTCTGAAAATTTATAACATGCTAAGCAGAGGTTGCCTACATGACCAGTCCCAAATAAAAACCCTGGGAACTGAGTCTCTAATAAGCTTCTCTGGTAGATAACATTACACATGTGTTGTCATAACTTGTTGCTGGGGTGGGGAAGGCAAACTGAGTATGTCCGGTGTGACTTCACTGGGAGAGGACTCTTATTCCTGCAGGACTTACTTCATGCTTCTTTTCCTTTTCTGGTTATACTTTGTATCCTTTTTGCTGCAGTAAGTCATAGCCAGGGGCAGTTGAGTCCTGTGAATTCTCCCAGAAAATTCTCAAAGCTAACAATGGTCCTGAACTTGTGAAAGAAGCTAGACTCCCTCCTTCTCAAAGAATAAGTCCCTACTATATACTATATGATTTTATGTGTGTGTGTGTGTGTGTGTGTGTGTGTGTATCTGTCTACCATACCATATGATTTTATATGGATATGTTCATTTTCCTAATTGTGGAGCTCCTTTAATGAATAAATGCATATGTTAAAACATCAAGTTGTACAGCCTAAATATGTGTAGTTTATTATAGGCCATTTATACCTAAATAAAGCTGTTCTTAAAAAAAAAAGGTACACAGCACTTTCTGTGTAATAGGTAATATTTCTGGCACTTTATGTGAATTATACTGTTTTGTCTTTCTGAAACTTTGTGAAGTAAGCACTATTATTATCCTCAGGAGGCTGAGTTTTAGATAAGCAAAATTACTAAGCAAAGCACACAATAGTCAGAGAAAGAGCTTGTTCTTTAACCCAAGTCTGGCAGAATTCCAATGCATATTCTCCATCGACTCTTTCATATTTCATGTATGAATTACTGAGAAATTAATTTTGGTAATTATTTTGAAATTTCTTGTTTACGAATGATCTTCCACTGGCACTTCACCTTGGGGAATTATAGGATGTCATTAGTTTCACTTTGTGTCCTCTGGCTCTTTGGCCTGTTAGCCCATGCTGCTCTGCTGTGATGGCCTTAGGGCTTTAGAAGAGCAGAGGCCGAAGACTCCCATTTCGGAATTCACTTACACTGACTCCTGGTGCCTTTACTCAAGGTTTCTGCTTCATGTCCCTGTCCCTTCTAACCTTGATTCTGTGCTTCAAGCCCCAATCTCTCGCAGATTTCTTACTAAGTTACTGACTTATTTGGTCTCTTTTCCCACCTCATTATCTTTGGCTCTCTCCAACGTATATTTTGACTATCGATTCTGTGGGATTCTTGGCAGAGACTGCACCCACTGCTCTGGGCAAGAGACCCTTTTCCCAGCCCACCATGACTCCCCTACCTCAAGCTAGGCTCCATCTCTAGGAAAGAAAACAAACCAGACATGGAAGTCATCGAATCAGGTCTACTTTCAAAGATTAAGCTAAAATTAAGAGAGAATGAAGAAGAAATCTGCTCTTGTGTTTTGATGTATGTAACTTATTGCTGCTTGGAACTCTGCTGTATGGCATCTGCTACTGTTTCATTTGTCATATCAATCAATCAGAGGCAATTATGAAACCGCTAACTCCATCCTTTTTATTCAACAAGGCTGTCTAATTCTACAGCTTTTTTTTTTTTTTTTTTTTTTTGAGAGTGTGAGCACAGGCTGACAGAGAGGCAGGCAGAGGCAGAGAGAGAAGCAGGCTCCCTGCCGAGCAAGGAGCCCGATGCGGGACTCGATCCCAGGATGCTGGGATCATGACTTGAGCCGAAGGCAGCGGCTTAACCAACTGAGCCACCCAGGCTCTAATTCTACAGCTATTAATAACCTTCTTATCTCTTAGTTTATCATCTGCCCTTTTCCCTGCTCCTTTCCAGCATTTTGATCACTGAGCCCGAAATGGCTTGTGAGACAGTTGCATGTAGAAGAACTTAGGAAATTAAACAATATCGCTTGCACCCATCTGAAGTAATAGGAAATTATTTTCATGGTGGTGCCTGGTATGTGCCTTGTGCCATAGATTATGTAAGCTGTTTTGAAATGGAGAAAAAAGAAAGATCCTTTTCTTAGAGTATGGATCTGAATGTTTTCACTGGATTGTGTAAGAAATAGTTTCACTGGCACAGGAGACAGTGTAATCTCCCGAAATTTCATGTCATATCATAGACTCGAAGTCTGGCTGGGAATCCGAGAGTTCACATTTAATTTTATCTTTCTCACATCTAGTAATACTAAGGAGTAATAGTGAAAATAAATTCTTGCCTCAGTGGCATTTGGAATTTTAAATTGGCACCTAAAATTGTACTTCCAAAAGCCTCATTTCTGTGGAGACACAGTCTGTGAAGGTTAAATGCTAAGTGTATACTACATCCCAGGCTGCACTCTCTCTGTGCCTCACAATCTTTCTTCATGTAATGGATATGATATAAGGAAGACATGGATGCAATTTCATGGCAGCTTATAGGAAAAAAAAAAAGTCCTTAAATTTTATGGTAGAGTTTGATGATCAGGCCAAACTCTCTGTCAGGATATTCCTTTCTTTTCTTTTCTTCCTTTCTCCCTCCCTCCCTTCCTTTCTTTCTTCCTTCCTTCCCTCCTCCTCCTTCTTCTTTTTTTTTTTTAAACAGAGAGCTTGGGAACTTGATCATTTAGCACAGGAAGAGAATTCAATCAGGGCCCATGAACATGTTCTTAATTCTACCCTTATCTGGATAATCCACTTTAGATATTTTTTAAAAAACTGAAGTACCACATAAATAAATGGGTCAATGCATTAATTCAGAAAATGTACTTAATTTGTGGAGTCCTGGCTTCCTCTTCTATACAGTAGACATTTTTTTATAGAACCAAATTTAGTGCTGCTCATGACTTTGGCCTAGTTTGTTTCTATAGGGAGGGTATATTGGAGTAGTTGCTCAGAATGAGTAGACGCTTAACTTTTTCAAAGACAGTAGCAGAGGCATTAGTAAGAAAGCCTTTATTTATGTAAGTTATAGAAACAACACAAACAAATTCAAGCAAAGAATAAAATCGGCTCATTTATCTTTAAATGATCGGCTCATTTATCATGGGTAGATTTTTGTCAGTCAAAGCTAGATGGAAGGGCTCAAATGATACCTTTATCTTTTTATTTATTTTTTCATTTTATTATTTTTTTCAGTGTTCCAGAATTCATTGTTTATGCACCACACCCAGTGCTCCGTAATACCCATCACCAGGCTCACCCAACCCCCAACTCCCTCCCCTCCAAAATCCTCAGTTTGTTTCTCAGAGTCCACGGTATCTCATGGTTTGTCTCCCTCTGACTTCCCCCAACTCACTTCTCTCTATCTCCCAATGTCCTCTTTGTTATTCCTTATGTTCCACAAATAAGTGAAACCACATGATAATTGACTCTCTCTGCTTGACTTATTTCACTCAGCATAATCTCTTCCAGTCCTGTCCACATTGATACAAAAGTTGGGTATTCATCCTTTCTGATGAAGGCATAATACTCCATTGTATATATGGAACATACCTTCTTTCTTTAAATTATTTTTATTAACATATAATGTATTATTTACCCCAGGGGTACAGGTCTGTGAATTGTCAGGCTTACACACTTCACAGCACTCACCATATCACATACCTTCCCCAATGTCCATAACCCAAACACCCTTTCCACAGCCCCCCTACCCCCAGCAACCCTCAGTCTGTTTTGTAAGATTAAGAATCTCTTATGGTTTGTCTCCCTCTTGATCTCATTTTTTCCTTCCCTGCTCCCCAAACCCCCCCACTTTGCTTCTTAACTTCCTCATATCAGGGAGATCATATGATAATTTTTTTTCTCTGATTGAGTTATTTTGCTCAGCATAATACCCTCTAGTTCCATCCATGTTGTTGCAAATGGCAAGATCTCATTTCTTTTGATGGTTGCATAGTATTTCATTGTATATATATATACCACTTCTTCTTTATCCATTCATCTGTTGATGAACATCTAGGTTCTTTCCATAGTTTGGCTATTGTGGACATTGCTGCTACAAACATTTGGGTACATGTGCCCCTTCGAATCACTACATTTGTATCTTTAGGGTAAATACCCAGTAGTGTGATTTCTGGGTCATAGGGTAGCTCTATTTTCAACTTTTTGAGGAACCTCCACGCTGTTTTCCAGAGTGGTTGCACCAGCTTGCATTCCCACCAACAGTGTAGGAGGGTTCCACTTTCTCCACATCCTTACCAGCATCTGTCGTTTCCTGACTTGTTAATCTTAGCCATTTTGACTGGTGTGGTGGTATCTCACTGTAGTTTTGATTTGTATTTCCCTGATGCTGAGTGATGTGGAGCACTTTGTCATGTGTCTATTGGCCATCTGGATGTCTTCTTGGCAGAAATGTTCATGTCGGGACTCCTGGGTGGCTCAGTTGGTTAAGCAGCTGCCTTCGGCTCAGGTCATGATCCCAGCATCCTGGGATCGATCGAGTACCACATCAGGCTCCTTGCTTGGCAGGGAGCCTGCTTCTCCCTCTGCCTCTGCCTGCCATTCTGTCTGCCTGTGCTCTCTCTCTCTAACAAATAAATAAATAAAAAAAATCTTTAAAAAAAAAAGAAATGTTCATGTCCTCTGCCCATTTCTTGATTGGATTATTTGTTTTTTTGGATGTTGAATCTGATAAGTTCTTATAGATTTTGGATACTAGCCCTTTATCTGATATGTCATTTGTGAATACCTTCTTCCATTCCGTCAGTTGTCTTTTGGTTTTGTTGACTGTGTCCTTTACTGTGCAAAAGCTTTTGATCTTGATGAAGTCCCAATAGTTCATTTTTGTCCTTGCTTCCCTTGCCTGTGGTGATTTTTCTAGGAAGAAGTTCCTGCAGCTGAGGTTGAAGAGGTTGCTCTGTGTTCTCCTCAAGGATTTCAATGGATTCCTGTCTCATATTGAGATCTTTCATCCATTTTGAGTCTATTTTTGTGTATGGTGTAAGGAAATGGTCTAGTTTCATTCTTCTGCATGTGGCTGTCCAATTTTCCTGACACCATTTGTTGAAGAGACTATCTTTTCCATTGGACATTCTTTCCTGCTTTGTTGAATATTAGGTGACCATAGAGTTGAGGGTCTATTTATGGGCTCTATATTCAGTTCCATTGATCTGTGTGTCTGTCTGTTTTTGTGCCAGTACCATACTGTCTTGATGATTACGACTTTGTAAAAGAGCTTGAAGTCTGGAATTGTGATGCCACCAACTTTGGCTTTCTTTTTCAACTTTTTCAATTCCTCTGGCTGTTCAGGGTCTTTTTTGTTTCCATATAAATTTTAGGGTTATTTATTCCATTTCTTTGAAAAAATTGATGGGATTTTGATAAGGATTGCATTAAATGTGTAGATTGCTTTAGGTAGCATAGACATTTTCATAATATTTGTTCTTCCAACCCATGAGCATGGAACATTTTTCCATTTCTTTGTGTCTTCCTCAATATCTTTCATGAGTACTTTATAGTTTTCTGAGTAAATATTCTTTGCCTCTTTGGTTAGGTTTATTCCTATGTATCTTATGGTTTTAGGTGCAGTTGTAAATGGGATTGATTTCTCTTTCTTCTGTCTTGTTGTTGCTGTATAGAAATGCAACTGATTTCTGTGCATTGATTTTTATATCCTGACACTTTACTGAATTCCTGTATGAGTTGTAGCAGTTTTGGAGTGGAGTCTTTTGGATTTTCCACATAAATTATCATATCATCTGCAAAGAGTGAGAGTTTGACTTGCTGATTTGGATGCCTTTAATTTCTTTTTGTTGTGTGATTGCTGAGGCTAGGACTTCTAGTACTATGTTGAATAGCAGTGGTGATAGTGGACATCTCTGCCATGTTCCTGACCTTAGGGGAAAAGCTCTCAGTTTTTCCCCATTGAGATTATTTGCTGTGGGTTTTTCATAGATGGCTTTGATGCTATTGAGGTATGTACCTTCTATCCCTATACTGTGAAGAGTTTTGATTAAGAAAGGATGCTGTACTTTGTCAAGTGCTTTTTTAGCATCTATCGAGAGTATCATATGGTTCTTGTTCTTTCTTTTATTAATGTATTGTATCACATTGATTGATTTGCGGATGTTGAACCAAACTTGCAGCCTAGGAATAAATCCCACTTGGTCGTGGTGAATAATCCTTTTAATGTACTGTTGGATCCTTTTGGCTAGTATTTTGGTGAGAATTTTTGCATCCATGTTTATCAAGGATATTGGTCTGTAATTCTCCTTTTTGGTGGGGTCTTTTTCTGGTTTTGGGATCAAGGTAATCCTGGCCTCATAAAATGAGTTTGGAAGTTTTCCTTCCATTTCTATCTTTTGGAACAATTTCAGAAGAATAGGTATTAATTCTTCTTTAAATGTTTGGTAGAATTCCCCTGGGAAGCCATCTGGACTTGGGCTCTTGTTTGTTTGGAGACTTCTGATGACTGCTTCAATCTCCTTAGGTTATGGGTCTGTTCAGGTTTTCTATTTCTTCCTGGTTCATCTTTGGTAGTTTATACATCTCCAGAAATTTATCTATTTCTTCCAGATTGTCAACTTTGCTGGTGTATAGTTGCTCATAATATGTTCTTATAATTGGTTGTATTTCTTTGGTGTTGGTTGTGATCTCTCCTCTTTCATTTGTGATTTTATTTATTTGGGTCCTTTCTCTTTTCTTTTTGGTAAGTCTGGCCAGGGGTTTATTAATCTTATTAATTCCTTCAAAGAGCCAGCTCCTAGTTTCATTGATCTGTTCTACTGTTCTTTTGGTTTCTATTTTATTATTTCTACTTTGGTCTTTATTACTTCTCTTCTCCTGCTGGGTTTAGGCTTTTTTTTTTTTTTTTTTTTTTTTTTTTTTTTTTGCTGTTCTTTCTCCAGCTTTTAGGTGTAGGCTTAGGCTGTGCACTTGAGACCTTTCTTGTTTCTTGAGAAAGGCTTGTATCATATACTTTCCTCTCAGGATGGCCTTTGCTGTGTCCCAAAGATTTTGAACAGTTGGGTTTTCATTTTCATTTGCCATGAATTTTTTCAATTATTCTTTAATTTCCTGGTTGACCCATTTATTCTTTAATAGGATGCTCTTTATCCTCCATGTATTTGTGTTCTTTCCAACTTTTGTTTTGTGATTGTGTTCTAGCTTCAGAGCATTGTGGTCTGAAAATACGAAGGGCATGATCCCAATCTTTTGATACTGGTTGAGACTTGATTTGTGACCCAGGATGTGATCTATTCTGGAGAATGTTCCATGTGCACTAGAGAAGAATGTGTATTCTGTTCCTTTGGGATGGGATATTCTGAATATATCTGTGCTGTCCATCTGGTCTAGTGTGTCATTTAAGGCCTTTATTTCCTTGTTGACCTTTTGCTTGGATGATCTGTCCATTTCAGCGAGGGTGATGTTAACATCCCCTACTATTATTGTATTATTGTCAATGTGTTTCTTTGATTTTGTTATTAATTGGTTTACATAGTTGGCTGCTCCCATGTTAGGGGTATAGATATTTAAAGTTATTAGATCTTCTGTTGGACAGACCCTTTAAGTATGATATAGTGTCCTTTCTCCTCTCTTATTACAGTCTTTGGCTTAAAATCTAATTGATCTGATATAAGGAGTGCCACCCCAGCTTTCTTATGATGTCCATTAGTATGGTAAATTGTTTTCAACCCCTTCACTTTAAATCTGGAGGTGTCTTTGGGTCTAAAATGAGTTTCTGGTATACAGAAAATGGAGGGTTTTATTTTTTTATCCATTCTGATATTCTTTGTCTTTTGATTGGGGCATTTTGCCCATTTACATTCAGGGTAACTATTGAAAGATATGAATTTAGTGCCACTATATTGCCAAAAGGTGACTCTTTCTGTATATTGTCTCTGTTCCTTTCTGGTCTAGTACTTTTAGGCTCTCTGCCTAGAGGAACGCTTTCAATATTTCTTGTAGGGCTGGTTTGGTGTTTGCAAATTCTTTTAATTTTTGTTTGTCGTGGAAGATTTTTACCTCTCCTTCTATTTTCAATGATAACCTAGCTGGATATAGTATTCGTGGCTGCATATTTTTCTCATTTAGTGCTCTGAATATATCATGCCAGTTCTTTCTGGCCTGCCAGGTCTCTGTGGATAAGTCTGCTGCCAATCTAATATTTCTACCATTTATGTTACAGACTTCTTGTCCGGAGCTACTTTCAGGATTTTCTCTTTGTCACTAAGACTTGTCAGTTTTACTATTAGATGATGGGGTGTGGACCTATTTTTATTGATTTTGAAGGTGGTACTCTGTGCCTCCTGGATTTTGATGTTTGTTCCCTTTACCATATTAGGGAAATTCTCTACTATAATTCACTCCAATATACTTTCTACCCCTCTCTCACTTTTTTTTCCTTCTGGAATCCCAATTATTCTAATATTGTTTTGTCTTATGGTATCACTTATCTCTAGAATTCTCCCTTCATGGTCCAGTAGTTGTTTGTCTCTCTTTTGCTCAGCTTCTTTATTCTCTGTCACTTGGTCTTTTATATCACTAATTCTCTCTTTTGCCTCATTTGTCCTAGCAGTAAGAGCCTCCATTTTTGATTGCACCTCATTAATAGCTTTTTTAATTTCAACTTGATTAGATTTTAGTTCTTTTATTTCTCCAGAAAGTGATTTTATTTCTCCAGAAAGAGTTTCTCTAATATCTTCCATGTCTTTTTTGAGATCAGCTAGCACCTTGAGAATCATCATTTTGAACTCTAGTTCTGACATATTACCAATGTCCATATTGATTAGGTATCTAGCTGTCAGTACTGCCTGCTCTTTTTTTGTGGTGGGTTTTTCCACCTTGTCATTTTATCCAGATAAGAATATATGACTGAGAGAATAAAATACTAAAAGGGTGACAAAGACCCCAGAAAAATGTATGCTAACCAAATTATCCATAAGCAGAAGAGATCCAAAACCTGGGAGAGAAGAAAGAGGGAACAAATAAAAATAAAAAAAATAAAAAATAAAAAATCATATATATCATATATGTGTGTGTGTATATATATAATACATATGTGTGTGTGTGTATGTGTGTGTGTGTGTGTGTGTGTGTATGTATATATATACATATATATATATATACCTTCTGGTGTATATAATGACTGGTGAATAGAACAGAGCCACCACTTGATTTTGGGTGTATGTTGGTCTCTTAGAAGAAATTACCTCCCAAAATTTTAAAGACAGAAAAACTTGTATATATACAAAAATAATGGTAAACACAATGAAAATTTTAAAAAATTCTAAAAAAGGAATTGAGAAGATAAGTTGGTTGGAAGAAGAAAAAAGAAAAAAGAAAAAAAGAGGAGGGAATGTGCTCAGGCTGGAGACTAGAACAAAGCCATGTGCTAGATTAGGGTATATTTTGATCTATTAGAAGAAATTGTATCCCAAAATTTTTTAGGAAAAATAACCCTATATGTATACAAGCCCTATATGTATACAAAAATAAGGTTAAATACAATGAAGGGATAAAATATGACTATAACAATGAGGATTGTAAAAGATGTTTCTTTTGAAAAAGATTTTTTTAGAAAGGTATTGTTAAGATAAACTAGTTTTAAAAGGCCGAAAGAGGAAAGAGGAAAAGTTAAAAAAATTAGAATAAGAAAAAATAAAATTAAAAAATTAACTTTGCAAGACTAAAGGATCATGGGGAAGAAGTCATGATTCTATACATTGCTTTCCCCTAGCTCTGGAGTTCGTCTGTTCTCCTTGATTGGTGAGCTTGGTCTTGGAGGGATGTTTTTGCTGATCTTCTGGGGGAGAGGTCTGTTGTGGTGATTCTCAAATGTCTTTGCCCTAGGCAGAATTGCACCACCCCTGCCAGGGATCAGACTAAGTAATCTGCTCAGGTTCCTCTCAGAGCTTTGGTTCCCTGAACGCATTCCATAGACCTTCAGAGGACGGGATGAAAATGGTGGCCTCTCAATCTCCAGCCCAGAGGAGCCAAGAGCTCAGGACCCCACTCCTCAGCGCTCCTTCAGAGAAAAGCAGTCAATCACTCTGTCTCCCTGGTCTCTGGCGCACTCCGAGCTCACCCGGCCTGTGACCAGCATTTCTATCTCTGGCGCACAGCCCCTTTTGGAGTCTCCAAACCCAGCAGATTCCTGCTACACTGCTCCTCCCAGAGCAGGAAAGTGAGTCTCCCTGGATCTGCCACTTGTGGAGACCCTGCTCAAAGAGCAGGGTCCCCACTGTGCTTTGGATCATGGTTTAAGGTAACCCTGATCTGGAAGCTCACTCTTTGGCTCCGTCTCTGCAGCTGGCTTCCCTGCTCTGATATCTGGCAGCTCTGCCACACTCAGACACCCCTGGTCTTTCTGTGACCCCATGAGTTCTGAGATCACACTGTCCCCATAAGTGGTCCTGAGACCACTCCACCCCCGCTTAGCTCTGGAGTGATGTCCCTCAGTGGAGCAGACTTCTAAAAGTTCTGTTTTTGTGCCCCACTGCTCTGCTGCTTGCCAGGAGTTCCCCCCTTGCCCCCCCCCGTGGTCTTTCTTCCCATCACTTCAGATTTTCTTCTCCGCATGACCTATGTTTTAGAAAGTGGTTGATTTTCTGTCCCTAGAATTGCTGCTCTTCTTCTCTTCTATCTCCTGTTGAGTTTGTAGGTGTTCGGAATGGTTTGATACCTATCTAGCTGACCTCCTGGGATCTCATGTCATTTCAGTCTGCTACTCCTCTGCCATCCTGCCTCTCTTTCTGGGCCATATCTTCTTTATCCATTCATCCATTCAAGGGGATCTTGATTATTTCCACAGTTTGGTGACTGTGGCCTTTGCTGCTATGAACATTGGGGTGCAGATGGCCCTTCTTTTCACTACATCTTTATCTTTGTGGTAAATACCCAGTAGTGCAATTGCAGGGTCATAGGGAAGCTCTATTTTTAATTTCTTAAGGAAGCTCCACACTGTTTTCCAAAGTGGCTGCACCAGCTTGCATTCCCACCAACAGTGCAAGAGGGCTCCCCTTTCCCCACATTCTCTCCAACACATGTTGTTTATTGTGTTGTTAATTTTGGCCATTCTAACTGGTGTAAGATGGTACCTCAATGTGGTTTTGATTTGAATCTCCCCGATGGCTAATGATGTTGAACATTTTTTCATGTGTTTGTTAGCCATCAAATGATACCTTTAAATTTAGTTTTCTCCTTCTCTATTACTTAATTTATGCCTTGTTTTACATGAGACCTACTCTTAAGCATTCTGTTTCTACAAGGTGGCTTCCGGACACTCCTTACTTACATTCTGATAGCTCTCCATCCAATTGAAAGAGCCCCCCCCCCATTTGTTTTTCAAAAGCTTCATTGTGTGAACTTGTGTCTTAAATCTGTTCTTGAACGAGTGACCCTGGGGATTCACTGCTCTGACTGAATCAGCTTGGAGCATATATTTATGGTCAAGACCCACGGTGTGATTTTACCACTCAAACCACCTGGACAAAGAGTAGTGGAGAAATGATTTCCTAAGGGGAAATGCTGATTATTATTATTTTTTTATAGAAGAAGAGGGAATAGATCGTAGGCAAGAATTAATAATAATAGCTGATAATTATATAGTGCTTACTTGGTACTGGGTAATGATTGATCTGACTGTCCTAGATATAGTAAGTTATTTAATAATCAAAGTAACCTAGTTTACAGATGAGAAAATTAAAGGCCAGAGAAGTTAAGTAACTTCTCCGAGGTCACACAGCTAGTAAGTGGCAGAGGCAGGATTCAGAGGCAGGCAGGCTGGCACGAGAGTTCATGTGAGTCATCAGGAAACAAGGTCTCTTGGAATAAAAAAATCTACTTTCACTCAGGCTCCGAATTCCATCTACCAAGTTTTGACTCTTTTGCTTATAAACCATTGGATATGAGCAAGTTCTTAACCTCTCTGATTTTGTATAAAATGGTGGTGGTAATATTACTTGCACGGTTAAATAAGTAAATATATCACTGGCATATAGAAGGCCCCTGAGAGCTGGTAACTAAAATGATCATGTTTTCATCCCCTGGGGCATTAAAAAAAAATCCTTGACCATCCAAATTCATGATGCAAAACAGATGCATCATGGAATGTGAAGTAGTATTTTCTTTTCTACACACCAAGAAAATGGTTAAATGTAGATCTTAGTTCTTATTTCTCTTCTGCCTGATTTACATTTTAGGGATGGTCTCATTACTGATTTTACATTAAGTACAGAGGTGTGACTAAATAATTCTGTCTTGAAGCATAAATTAAGCAGGCAAATGTGCTTAGAATTACACTTCCCCCTCCTTTCTCTCCTCCTTCTCCTTATCGACATGAAATCCCATTTACTGAACACCTACACACAATGTGTGGTACCTGTCCCATGCTCTCTCCTAATTTTCTTGGCTTTTTCTAAAACGCTTTTTATTACAGAAAGGAAATAAATCATTGAAAAGTATGACATTTTTCTGTAAATAAGTAGGGGTTTATGTAACTCTTGAAAAGAGATAGTATAAATATGTATTTTAGTAACATTTTATCACAAACAGTGGTGACAGGATTTTCCTAAACAGGAACCATATACTCAAAATAATGAGACAAAACTGTTAAGTTCTGGAAAAAAGAGACAACTATTGTTTGTTTTTCTGTTTCTTTGGGCACCCATCAAAATGTGTTTTTCTCCTTAATGCATCATCTTGCTTTTCTCCTGAAAGAGAGCATTTTACCAACTCTTTAAAGGAGTGAAATGGATAATAAAAAATATTATGGCATGTTTCAAAGTCTGGCTCTTTATACAGGTAAGTGATATAGTTTTTAATAAAATAATGGGGAAGCAGAAAATGGAACTCCTATCTTGTTTGATTAAAAAGATGTTTAAGAAGGGTTGTCTCAGTAGGTAGAGCATATGACTATTGATCTCAGGGTCTCAGGGTCTCAGGCTCATGAACTCAAGGCCCATGTTGGGTATTAAGCTTGTTTAAAAAAAAGATGTTTGTAAGATAAGCTGAGAAGGCAGAGGACATAAGAAAGAGTTGTGTTCTTTAGCACAAAATAAAAATATCTGGACACATCCATAATGTGTTTCTTATTTTTCCTGATTATGTGGTCAAAGTCCAAATTTCATTTTTCCTGGTATCTAGTAAAACTTGCTGAAGTAGACTTTCCTTTTTTTTTTTTTTTTTAAGATTTTATTCATTTATTTGACAGGGAGAGAGATAGCAAGAACAGGAACACACGCTAGGGGAGTGGGGGAGGAAGAAGCAGGCTTCCTGATGAGCAGGGAGTCTGATGTGGGGCTCAATCCCAGGACCCTGGGATCAAGACCTGAGCTGAAGGCAGATGTTTATCAATTGGCCACCCAGGCATCCTAAAGTAGACTTTCCATTTGAGTTTTTTGGCCTCATATTCTCTAAAATGGTGCACAGAAAGGAACATTATCTGTGTCTTAGGTAGATTTTGGCTTTAATATTTTCTGTCAGTATGTGACCTTGGACAAGATCTCCAGAAAGCAGGTCAATTCTGCTGATGATCTGTTAAACAAATAACCGGTTTTTGCCAAATTTTCTTGTGAAGGTTTTAATAAAAATATTAGTAAGCTTAGCAAAAGCATGATTGACCTAAAGTTGATATGCTAGCTGAGAAAATGGTCAAAGAATTTATTTATTTTTTACTTGCTTACTTACTTTAAAGATTTTATTATTATTATTTTAAGATTTTATTATTTTTTTAATTTGAGAGAGAGAGCATGAGTGGAGGAGAGGGAGAGGATGAGGGAGAAGCAGACTCCTCGCTGAGCAGAGAGCCCAACGTGGGGCTGGATTCCAGGCCCCTGCAGTCATGACCTGAGCCAAAGGCAGACACTTAATTGACTGAACCACCCATGTGCCCCATGAAAATGGTCAAAGAATTTAAAGAATGATAAAAAATTTCCTATAAGAAATGCTATCTTCCAACTAAAATTTGACTTTTCATACATGTTAGAATTTTTTCTTCTCTTTTTAGATTTGAATTTGGATGCTTTTGTCTGCCATTTTGTACTTTTTCAAATTTTAAGCACTTTTAATATTCTGTTGCCAACAATTCCAATGGCATATCAGCTTTCAGTCTGTATCTCTAGTCATTTAAAATTTAAATTTAAATTCAATAACATGTGAAATATCATAATTTTAAATTAAATTAAATTTTAATTTTAAATTAAATTGAATTTCAACTTGAAATGGAATTAAATCTATTTTAAATTAAGTCTAATTTTCAGTTATTTTTATTAAAGTAACATTTAATCACATTAAGCATTTAAATTCAATTAAAATTTTTAACTTAAATCCAAGAACATCTTAAAGAAATAAGAATAATCTGAAAAAACCTCATAGAAATTGCAGAAACTTTGTTTACTGATGAGAGAGCATTGGAATAGGTCAATGTATTGTAAGTTTACTGAAATACCAGATGTAAAAGGATTAAAAAGTTCAAAGTATATAAAGGAAGTGGGACAGTTCAGAATTTTTTATTATGGCAGATCATATGATTAGAACCGCTAGGGGCACCTGGGTGGCTCAGTGGGTTAAGCCTCTGCCTTTGGCTCAGGTCATGATCCCAGGGTCCTTGGATCCTTGGATCGAGCCCCGCATAGGGCTCTCTGCTCAGCAGGGAGCCTGCTTCCCTCTCTCTGACTGCCTCTCTGCCTACTTGTGATCTCTCTCTGTCAAATGGATGGATAAAATCTTAAAAAACAAAACAAAACCGCTAATACTCTGACAAATCAGAAAATGTGAAAGAAGAATTTAAAAATAGACCCCAAAATTCTAAAATTGCCAAAATCTGACAAAACAGAAATAACATTAAAATGAGTTTTGAAATCTGTAGAAACTAAGAAATTCTTAGAATAAATGCTGACATTTCTCTTTTGTTTTTAAAGACAATTTTATTAACAGAAATAAACATCTGACCTTCCTTTTGAGCTCTTAAAATATTTCTATTTGATTTTCAGTTTCCTCATCTGTTCAAACTATAAAAACCACTTTCATTAGATCAGTACATGTGATAAAAAGAACAACTTAGACATTTAAGAAGTTGAATTTTGCTGAATTAACTTTACGGAGACTGACCTACTGCTGGCTGCTAACTTCTCCAAGCCTCACATCCCGCGGCTTTAAGACGAGAACGGCAGTAACATTGCCTTCTTCCTTTCTTGTTCCCTGATCTGTATTTTTCTTATCGTTTATGTACTTCCATCAAAATATCTTCTCTGTAAATATTCCCAGGGCCCAACACATGGTAGAATAATAATATTAATAACTGTTCATTTCATGCCAGACATGGTGCAAATGCTTTACCTAATTATCTCCTTTAATCCTAACATCAAGTTGGTGAGAAAGGGACTATTATCTCCTCACTGTAAATAAGGAAGCAGATGTGCAAAGAAGTGACTTTATGAAAAAGAGGCACAGGGAACAGATAATGGAACTGAGCTTCAAACCCAAGTGGTGTCACTGCATGGTGGCTGGACAGAATTTCTAAGAGTACCAATAGGCCAGCTCTTTTGTGAGTTTGTGTCTGTATTTATGGTGCAGGACTTCATATTGTCTGACTTATTTGTTTCTTTTTAGGACTAAAAACATTTCCAAATGTGAGGGCCTCTCAAGAGGATAATATAGCATGTGAATGCAGATATTTCTCTCGGCACCTATGTGGACTGGGAGAGGGTGAGAGATGAGTTGGGGTTGGGTAAGGGAGGATGGACAATGTGACCTAAGGATTCATTACAAGACAAAGGGGGATGAAACAACAGGAACAAGAGAAGACAACCACCGAATGTGCTTGTATTTTGACTCTCAGGGAGACTGGTGTGGATTACCTTGAATTCAAGAGAACTTCTGGGTCATTAGTCCTCATTGTTTCTCATTAGCTTCTGTGGAATTACATGAACTGGATTTGCTGGAGATGTGTGATCAGTTAGGGCCACAGACACTCCTCTGTCTCCATTTGCAGGGAGTTCTTGATGTCTTTGCCTTCAGCCATTTACTGCTGAGTGTGGTGAACTTACACATTCTGAAAATTAACAAAGAACACCTGGCTATCCTTTTCTGGACTGAAAGCCTCATTTGATGTCAAATGTTAGCATATCCATTGAGAAGTACTCGTTTATTCATCCATCCCTTAATCATTTAATGTGTTCTTCCTATGTTTCAGACACCACTAAACCTTATAGCCTCCAAGATGAAAATGATATTATTGCTGCCTTTTGGGTTTAATGATGTAATAGGGAGAGACAGATAAGCAGGAAAGATTATGATAAAATAAGATATGTACAATGTGAGAGAGACAAGGTAATGATAATTGCCAATATTTACTTAATTCATAACTAGAAATTGTCTCAGAATTTTATATCTCACATCATTTTATCCTTATAAAGACTTATGAGGTAGTTACTCTTATTATGCTGAATTAAGATGAGAAAACCAAGACACAGTGATTTTGAATAACTTCTCAGGACCACAGAAGTAGCAAAGAGATGAACCCATATTTGTATCCAGATTATCTATCACCAAAGTTGGGGTACATGAAACACTGTGCTAATATTATTTCTTATATGGGACTACAAATAGAGAGGTTCCAGTGGAAATACAAAATGTAATCTCACCATATTCAAGTTATAGAGAAGATTGGAGACTTAAAACAAGTTTTTGCCTTTGGGAAAAGGAATATGAAATTAAATAAGCATGTTTCAATCGAGGCAGTGACATAACGGTGCTTAAGAACCAGCCTGCTGGGTTGAATCTGAACTCATCTACTCCTTGCTAGCCATATAACCTAGGACAAGCTATTTAATCTCATTCGGCCTCTGTTTCCCTCATCTGTAAAATGGAATATTGTTAGTGTATAGCCCATAGGTTTTTAGTGAAGGTTATATGAGAATATTTGCAAAGTACTTAGCAAGATGCTTAGACATTAGTAGGAATAAATACTAGCTCTTATTAAATGTAATAAAAAAATTTACAAATGAATTCTTTACAGCATAGTAACCAGTACTGTACCTACTTCGAGTTTTGAAAGAAAGTAAATTGGAGGAGTTGGGGAATAACTTGTAAGGCAGTTGGAGAGGCAAAATATCAAAGAAAAATAGAGCAACCAATGGGGAGAATTCGGGGTTCTAAGCTAAATAAGCTAAAATAAAAACTGAAGAAACTTTATAATTTTGGGTTGACTTAAATATTACCTAAAAGACAGGGGCCCAACCAATCATTACCAAAAAGAAAAATGAGGAGCTCCAAGAATCCAGACAAAGATAAACAAAAAGATCTGCTCCCAAATATATACCACAAACTGTTGAAAAGCCAAAAGCAAAAAGAAAAGAAAAACTTGAAAGTAGCAAAAGAAAAATGACCTAATGTGTACAGGGGAATAACAATCTGAGGAATGACTTAGATCTCATCAGAAACAATGGAGCCAGAAAGTAGTGGAATAACATATTCACAGTGCTGAGGGAAAAAATCCCATCAACAACTACCGGTATTATCAGCAAAATTATCCTTCAAAAGTGATGGCAAAATAAAGACATTCTGCAATAAACAGATACTGAGAGAATTACTTGCAGGTACTTCTTGCATGCTGGCTGATTTAATCTTGACCCAAGACTT